>PQXK01000015.1:0-225815 GCA_004786245.1 Botrytis hyacinthi
ATATAGATAGATATAAATGAATGAATTTTATAGATTTTATAGATCTTATATAGATTTATATAAAAGAAAATACCTACGAAGTATCTACTATACTCATGATTACAGAAATAGAATAGGATAGAATAATAGGATTATAGTATAATGAATTTGAGAGGTTGGAACTTGGGATTGATAGTATCGTATCGTATAGTATAATATAATATAGTATAATGTACTCTAACACAATACACTCCAGTAAATCAAAATCACTCCCATTCCTTCTCATCACCAAACCAAATCACAAATCACAAAAATAAAAAATGATAAAAAATATCAATGACGTAAACATACATGCACACATCCATCCATACATACACCACATCTATACGAAGTACATACAGTACATTTCCCCTCCCCCTCCCCCTCCCCTGAATTTCTGAAACGCGAAAACTTTATAGATAGATTGATGGGGATTTAGATGGGAGAGGGATTATGAGTGGCTGGATGGAGTAACCTTACTATGTAGGGTGGGTGATGAAAAGGAGGGTGTAGTGGGGTTGTGAGGGATGGGTGAGTTAATGAATGAATGGGAGGGTCATTTGTAGTTCTGTCTGCAGTTTTTTTTCTTCAAGATGATGCGATGCGGTAGAAGTCGAGGGGATGATGCATGGTGATAGGCTCGGTAGGGTATAGGTGGAGGGAGGGGAGATGAGATGAGGAGGGGAAGGAAAGGGAAGGGAAGTTAGGGAACACAGCCTCGTTGCTTTTAGGCTGTTGGACGGGTGCTGGGGTCTACTGGGATTGCCTGGGGTCTGTAAATGTAAATGAGTCGATATGGTTGGGGGAGAGAAATTGGATGGGGGATGTGAATATTAGGTTTGTTGTGTATGTATGTATGTGTATGGGATCAGAAAACTCTGGTATGTGTGTATGTATGTATGTATGTATGTATGTATGTATTCTAAGTAAATGGCTCTAGAGGGTTTAGGTAGATCTCTAGACACAGATGTGTATGAATGTATGTATGAATGTATGTATACACAACATCTACTTCCTATCTACCCAGACAAGTACACAGAACAGGGTAGCTGCATACGAGGGAAGTAGGTATGCCTGTTTCGAAACTACCATACCAATACTATATTAAATTATATCAATCAACCTTTACCGCCCTTTCTCCTTCGCATTCTCTTTCCATTTATTTATTTATTTATTTATCCAGTACTTGACTCGTCTTGTGACTACAAACAAATGAATGATTAGGAACTATAGTTACCTAGGTCTTTACCCAGGTAGTTAGTTACGCATCCATTTTCATTTACGGAATACACTGCCGGATCAGATCACTATACAACGAAACAGATAGATGGATGGATGATATAGTCCTATACCTAGGTCGATATTAGATACCCAAGTAAAAATTTCCAATTAGCCGAGATCTGAAAATTTGCAATAAACTACATGTCTAATTTGTACTACGTTACACGCATCATCGTTATGGATTCATATCCTCCGTGTAATATACTTACTATAATATGTACCGGTATCAGATAAGATTTTGGCTCTTATTATATTCCCCTGTCAATCCTATTCTTCGCCCTCAGTCTCCGGACTCCGAAGACATGAAACCGGCCCGTTATTGTCGATATATTACTCGAGAGGGAATGGGGAGGGGAAAGGATAGGGAAGGAATGTTAGATAGATTGATGAGATGGATATCATGCCGAAAGTTTATATAGAGTGTAAAGTATAAAGTGTAAAATATCGGTAGGAGATAGAGGTACGAATCATGAATAAGGGATGCATTGTGAAACATAGTTTGAATATCTTGGTGCTGTTTGCGATTGATTGATTGATTGATTGATTGATTGATTGGTAAATGGTGGGTGGTTATTTACTAGGTATGTATGTACATATACTTACTTTGTATAAAATACCAACGCGCGAACATCTGGACCGTGATTGACAGTCAAATAGATAGATAGATAGATAGATATCTGGACATGTAATTTGATAATGAATATGAAAATTTATATATAGCAATTCGATCAGCCAAATCTCGAAGACCAGAAAATCCATTTCACCCGCGAGAATACGACCGAGATGTGGAGAGTTGGAGAAAAAGCACACCCACACTCCACGCACGCATTCTCCAATTTTTCGTGAGAGATTAAAGAAAAAATTGGAGAAGATCGAGCACCACGATGTTGGATGATTTCTTTCTCCACGTGTCTAGAACGTGAACGGTGTCTGAAATTCGGAGAGAGATTTGGTGGGAGATGCCTGAGGTATAGTACATGCGGAGTTGGGAATGGGATGGCGAGAATGTCACTCTGATGTGGCCATTTGTAGGAGGGTGATTATTTTATGGCTTAGTGGAGATGGTGGGAAATGGATGCTGTCGGTTCGCTTGGGAAAATGTGTTTTGTGTGTTAAGTGTTAGGTATTATAGTATGTATTATGTATGAAGGGATCTCTTGTTTTGGAGCTCCGCAAAGGAAGGATGTTCATTCTCCACTGAGCATGTTTTTGGTCTCCTCTTCTCCTCGCTCATCATCGTTGGAGACTTTGAGACTTACTGTGAGTTTGGATTGATGGTATGGTATGTATGGTATGGTATGTATGGTATGGTATGTATGGTATGGTATGTATGGTATGGTATGTATGGTATGGTATGGTATGGTATGGTATGGTATGTATGGTGTGCGCGTGTGTGCTCCATAGAAATTGGTTATACCCAGACGATCATCTGTTAAATCTTCGATCTTCAGTCTCAAGAGGATAGCTAGATGGTAGCGAAGGATAGATGCTAGACAGATAGATGCAGAATGCACTAGACAAGCGCTGTATCCGCCATCAATGAATGGCCGGTCCACCAATCATCTAATCTACGGAGTCTTCTCCGTCTAATCTATATCCTAAAGATTGTCCACCGAGTCCCCCAAATGAGTTCCGCGCTCAAATCAGCATTTATCTGCTCAATCGTATTCATCGTCCCTCATCCATCATCCATACCAAACCTAACCAACACCATCAAAATGGGGTCCAAAAACGATAAGAAAAATGATTTCAACGGCAGATTTCCCCATTCGCTCCCACATCTGAGACATATGACATCAATGGCTTGACCTGTAAATTGAAATCCCCTCAACTCAACGATTTTTTCATTTGCAAGAGGACACAGTGGAGCCGGACGCCCCTGCTCGCCAAGCCTTATCTGCGGTGTAGCAGATGGATTTTTATTATTCAGGGTCTTGGGGTCTCGGTTGGCTTGGGAACAAGGTGAAGTTTGCACGCGCTCTTTGCATGGACGGGAAACACGAGTTGACGAATGGGATGGAGAGGGGAAGGGAGAGGTGGGTATTACTTGAAAGGGACAATTCGGGGGAAGGAACGGATTACTGTTTTTGGTATATCTTTTTCTTTTTTTTTTCTTTTTTCCCAGAGCGGGGGGTTTGGGTTTGGGGGGCTTTTGAACTCTCTTGAGATGGATATTTTTGGATGTGGAATTGTGGATGAATGTGAGGGATTGGAGCGGTACATACGATACGGACCATACGGTACCTGTTGTTCTCCCCTGTATCGTGTGGTAAGTTGTACAAGGGCAAGCGACATCCCGATGCCCGACCATGGAATGAATTGAATCGATTTGTTCCTGAGGGCGAAAGGCTGGGAAGGAGGAATGGGGAATCGGGATGGAGTATCGTCGACGTCATTGTTGCCCAATCGATATGTCGCTGTCGTATTCACTTGGTTACTTTGTCGCCTGTAGGTACCTTGTGGGTGTTGATATCAGGTACACATTTCGTATTACGCACACAGTCACAGACAGTAGTTTGGTGGCGAATAGCCCGAGTGGTGTAGGTACTTTGTGAATTGGAATGTAATGTAATGTAATGCATGTTCATGTTCATGTTCTTGTTCTTGTTCTTGTTCATGTTCATGTTCATGTTTATGGTTCATGTTCTTGTTCTTGTTCTTGTTCTTCCTTATTATTTAGGTAATTCTTTTTACCCTGCTGTCTTTTTATCCTATCATTGTTAAGATCAATGCAAGGACTTTGATTACCTAATTCCTCAACACAATCCTTTCACATATTGATATTGATATTTTTACTTTTTCTGTTTTATTACTCCAGTGCCCAAAAAGATACAAACCAGGGTTCGTTCTCAAACTGGGCAAGTCAGCTTTTAAAATGAAAGAAAGATAGGGGAAATGTCTAAGATCATGCCTTCGAGAAGAACACATAGAACGATAGACGAGATTAGAAGATGGACAATTCCTTTTTCTTTTCCGGGCTGTGTGGTCTGGTGTTTGATAAACGCTTGCTGGGTACCGGTGTTTGATGGACGCGAGGATGGGAGATAGCCTACTTTGCTGGGATAGGATCGACGGCAGAGCGGACAGGGCGAGACAGAGAGAATGTAGGGGTTCACTCTTTTTTTTTTGTTGTTCCCAGGGTGCGAAAGATGGAATTATAGAATTATGGGTGTGTTTTGGGGTTTATTTACCTTAGCTATTTATATCTACAGACTAGATACATGAAATAACCATTTCCACTTTTTGCATGCACATCCTGAAGAGAATCATCGGTCCTTACTGCGATGTAGATATCGATACCCTGAGGATCATGATGCCGAAGAGGAAAGAGGAAATAGGGGGTCCTGTATAGTGCGCCCGGTAACGGCGTCAGGTACCGTAAACTTACCGGAGTGTTTCAATGTAATCTCCCGCTGGGGATGATCATGATCATGTTCGTCGGAGCTTGTTTGTACATACACGTACACTTCCGTGCGGACATGGGACTTTGTGATTTTTATAATGTGATGCAATGGATGGTACTCAGTGTCTGTACGGTGCTATACTGTACATACATACGCACCTTCTGGAATGAGTATGGTATGGTACGGTAGGGAATGAGGTGGTGAATATGACTTGCGTACTACGTACCTAGGTATGGTATCGAGAGAAATTCAATGGTGAGAAAGGGAGGAGTATCCGAGGATAGCGCGGAATACAAGTGTGTTTCTGCGTTTTTACTATCTATCATATCGGAGCATGGCATATCATTTCTTGTTGGCGCAAAGAATAATTTGTCACGAAGCACCGCTTCTGTAAACTGCAGTCTGCAAACTGCGGTATCACCAGACAAACATTGTGATTTGAATATACGTTTCTCCTATTGATGTAAAGATACATCCATACATGAAGTATGTCATCCTACAGAAGAGCGTAGCACATGGCGTATTTTTCACGATTCATGCAACGCGACACACGAAGTCGTGATGCAGAATGGGAATGCGGGATGCGATGCAGTGATTCCAGATGACGTCTTGGATATGTTGTGGAGCGCTTGTGTTGTCCATATTCATGTGGTACCTACCTACCGCGCAAGGAACCCGGCATTTGGAACTGCGTGATACGTGCTATGTGGCTACGATTTTCTTTTCTCTGGGGTGAGGTATTGCTACTACTGCTATGTGGGATCATGTGTATGAATTGAGGCGGCTGCTTTGGTGTGTGTGCAGATGATAAAGGCCTGAGGAGGTGTGTTGTATCACTATTGGATGATGGATGATGAATAGATAGATGTGTAACCTCGCAGTTTTGCGGAGGGGGACATATGGGAATTGTAGATGCGGAATGGGAATTGGTGATTTTATTAGGTACTAGGGACATCGGAGATATAATCGTTATTCTGATATCGATATCATTATTACCATTACTGGTTTTACATTCATGTACTAGTTGACGAAAAAGTAACTTCACAATACATATCTACTAGCCGAGTGAATCATACAATACAAATTATCGTCAGTAAATAGGAATCACAAGTGTATAGGAAGAACAAGACTTGAATATTCTAGATGCAATGATCTCGTGCTTCAAATTCTCGCATTCGTCTTCTAGTATAGGTACGTACCTAGGTACCTAGTCATAGGAATAATCTCAATCTCCTCTCCTCTCCTCCCCTCTCCACAAATTTAGCAGTTCAGCTACCGCACGGGATTTTATTATCTTGTCATGAAAACCACTGACATGCGCTGCCCAGTGTCTGGAAATATATGTGATAACTCCCCATCCAGCACCGCTAAATGATCGTACGTGCCATTCTTCATTCTTCATGCTTCATTCTTCATATTTACTCTATAAATGAACAACTGTAACAAGAGTCGAAACAAGCAAAGTAGAGAATGCACATATGGACAAGTGACAGGAATCATAGAATAGCTAGCTAGAATGCTGTAATCGCGGGGGATGGAAAATACTGATCCATATTTTACCTCTTAACTACAAAAGTAGCGAAGAGCAGAATAACCTGGTGAATGAGAGCAATGAAGGAATGATGGAGCTAGAAGGTTTCTAAGTTCTGCTCATCAGCTACACCGTGGTTATCTGTCTCCGAGTTTTTGAAGGGGGAGCCGCTGATCCGGTATTTTGCAAGTGCAACACCTCGAAGTACAGTGCAGTGAAATATCATGAAATGAAAATAATTGCTTAGGTTCAATAAGTATGTCAATACACTGGCATTCTGATAGCAAAACAAGTATTTTCGGAAATCATTCCCACAACTTCCACATGGCATGTCCGCGTTTTGGTCACTCCTTTGTTCCTCATCGTAGCTCCCATCTTCCTCTCCTCACCTTTAACTAGGTATCCTTTCTTCACGCAAATCATGAGAATTCCATCTATACAGTACTTTACCAGCTTCTTGACGACTTAGAATTGAAGGTGTTTCCCACTTCGCCCCTATTGTTTTACGTTCGCTAACGAAATCAGTCTCTTCTTTAGGCACTCATACGTTCTTTCAAACTGGAAAATCTTCAGAGATCAGGAATTGTAAGTGCATGCGGATCAACTAAGAGCTTTCAGACAGTTTGAATTGTTATTGTTCATCCTAGAAGCGTTGCTGTAATTACATATATGTGTGTCTCCCCAGCCGCCAGATATGGCTATTTCCAGGTAGTTAAAAGTGCAGACAATCATCACCATCAAAACAAATCCTATTCCATCAAAACGGTCCGTGGCTATCAACTTGACTTTCATTTGTGCTCGTACTTCCAATAAATACGACTTTTACAGCGATAAATCTGTTTCATATAAGCGATTTATTTGGAAAGAGGCCATTAAGTACCTACCCAGCTATCGCAGTAAATACTTCAATTGTTTTCCCCGATGTCTAATATGACAGGACGAATACAAAGAACGTCATGAAGCAAACCACAGCGCCTATTCGTTTCAACGTGGTATCGATGACGAATAATGCTAATATCACAATCAGAGAAGTTGGTTCGAGGCATTTAATCACCGAGATTCCAGAGGATGAACAATTTGATATGCATGGAATCGAAGAGCAAGGGCCAGATTGGAAATTTAAGAGAAAGTTTACATCAAGATTCTACCTGTCCAGTAGCAAGATTGCTGAGACTGGGGAATTCCTTGTGACAAAGAGTTCCGACTGGGATATTCTCATTAGCCAGAAACAGTACGTCAAACTAGTAGCAAGAAGCTCTTATGGATTTCTATAAAAAAAGCGAGATCCAGGTAAAATTGTCCTTTTCTAATAAAGCATACGGTGCACTAACATGTCCGTAGCAAAAGAAGCTGAGCAGAGAGAATTTGAGTGGAGTCAACAAGAGCTTCTGGAAAATCAAAGCCGTTTGTATGAAGAAAGGGAAAAAATGAAGCGTTCCAGCCAGCTAGAAAGTAGACATCTATCTGCAGTTGGTCGAGCATGGACTGTCGACGATAATAAGAAAGCTATCATGCCTACTTCGATTTCTGAAGCAAGCGGCGGTGAACAGGGAGATCTGCCAATTCAGATGGACTCTATCGACGACCAAAGTTTAGCAAAATTGAGAGATGCGTCGATAAGATTCGGTACCATGCAAGATTAACCCGACGATGAATCGAAAGACATCAACTAGGCCACGTAGCGGGATAGACAGACCACACGGCAATGTCGTTAAAACCTTGACCAAATAGAACGCAATGGTTCTCTACATTGACGGAACAGATGTCTTGATCGAGCAGCTTTATTAGGCCAATAGAGAGGGGTCCTTTCAATTAAAGAAGCATTCTTGAACAATGAATGGCGATACGGGTATATCATGGACTATAAAATGTTACGGCTTTCGCATTCTGAAAATTTGGCCATTCATAGTTGATGCTGCGCCAGAAGAATTATTCGACATGTATTTTACTTGGCCATGAAGTATTACAGAGGTCGCTCTTCAAATGCCCTATCAAAGATAACAAGCTGGCAGCGAAAAGACGGATGTAAGGGTAGATTTGAGCTGAGTTGGTTTGAGACGGAGTGATCAAGCAAAGAGACGTTGGAAAATTGAAGAGGGGAACGGCGGGAGTGCTTGATGAGGCGGCCGCTAAACTTGCGGGCTGCAAAACACTACGATTGAGATTATAATAAATCCAGATCAAGAATATATCAAGAATAGAAGTATTCTATCTCTCTTGTACTTAGCTCAAGGTTGAAGTCACTCGTTATGATATTAAATGGCAGACTAGAGAGATACAATAGAACATAAACATATTGCAATGTATTGAATCTTTTTCTCTACATTATGCATAGCTGTTTGAATGAAACCATCAACGGAAATACCCACTCATCAAATCATATCATAACTCTCTCTTTCCCAACAAACAAAACAATTCTGAACGCCCCTATATATCACATCGCACACCACCATTTTCATCTATAATAAATCGTTTTCTCTACTTCCGACTCCCCTCATGGCCTCCTCTTCTAATCTCCAAATCAACGAGACTTCTCAACCCATCAAGTCTCATAACGCCTTAACAATACTCCTCTCATCAAACAAATCTCTCAACAACCCCTGTCTACAAGCCTCCCAATCTGTCGCCCCCATTCCATATGTACTCTCAAATGCGAAAATGCTCAATTGACTAAAGAATGGCCTAAGAACCTTCGCAACCAATTCATCTTTCCTCTCCCAAGTACCTTCATCATTAATTCCAAATCCACCTTTCGTTCTCCCCAATAAAGGCCTCCTCATAGAATATTTAGCCGCCTGGGAGACTGCGACTGAAGATGATTCTAATAATGCGGCTGTATTAGTAGTTGTTGCTAGTCCTAATTCCTCACTCAATTCGTCTACTAAAGAAACAGGTCGGAAAGAAGAGGGACGGTAAACGGCGTCAATGGTGTCGGTTATGAAGAGCCACTCGTGGAGCTGAAAATCATCAGGTGCGATGCAAAGTAAAGTGTCTAGTAATTTACACGCTTGTAGGATAGAGTAATTATTATAGGTGTCAGAAGGAGTACTGTGATCAGGTGCCACAACCGATGAGATGGCCACGTGAAGCTCTGCATTGATGATAGGCCATAGGGTTGCGAGATGAATGGCCGAGGTCTTAAGAACGAGTGCACGAAGAAGCAGAAAAATATCTGCACGAGTGGTAGAAGAGGGAGACGATGTTGTAGTTGCGGAGAGAAGTTCAACAATCTTCTCTTGCATGACAGGAAGGTCAGTCACAAAGTTATCATCCATGGTAGCGAGGACTAGGGTGGCGATGCGGCGGAGATTGAGTTGTGACTTTCTATCTGCCTCAAAGCGCGCTGAAGTTGCTCCAACGCCAAACACGATACCAGCTGTAGAAGGTGCGACTAATCGCGACAATAGCTCCGGCATTCGTTCCTTGTCGCTCAATGCCCACTGTCTGAGCAATGGCAGCCAATCACTTTCAATGAGACTGACGTTATTTGCGAAGAAGCGGGAATCGTTGAATGCATCTCCAAGATCTTTTCTCCACGACTTTTGCGTGTTAGGTAACCTGGAGAGCTGATATAGTAGCTCTAGAGTGCTCTTCGAAACGTTATCTGGAAAGGATCTGGACTTGAAGGTTGGCCCAATGACACTCGATGAGATGGCATTCGCTGCATTCAGTATTCGATCATTTTCAACAAGTATTTTGGGTAAATTTGGCGCGATAGAGGCTAAAATGTTAACTACGTCATGGGATCTTGATGAAGGGCGAGATGAAGATGGCCGCTGATCAATGTCTGTCAACTTTTCTACACTCTCTGAGAAGCCCATAGGTCTAGTTGTGAACATTGCAGTAAGTAATCGAAGAAAAAGATCCTGAGACATGTTAGTTTTTACTCTCTTCAGTAATCAACTTATACTCACTCCCAATTCTCTTCGCATTCGACGCTGTTCTCCGAAATTGGTATTATCGACCTTCACTCCTAGAATGGCGGCAAACTCTAGAAGACTTGGGAGAGTCTGTCGATGTGGAAATGGATTTGCCAATAGATCCTTGAGGAAAGTCATACAGTCAACCCAAATCTCATCCATGGCATCATCCTCTAGTGATCTTGCATAGTCCACTAAGAATGTCACCAAGTCTGTATCGCTTAATGAGGATGTCAGGGTCGACTTTCTTGAAGGATCCAGCGCATTGGGGTTCGTCCTGCTATATATAGCGTTGAAAATTGCAGGAATGGTATGTTTTGGTCTTGAGCCGTCAAGAACATGAAGGAGATTGAAAATAGCCATAGGGCGAGAATCACTACCCTTGGAAGACCTTTGCCCAATTTCAACCAATGTCTCCAAGCATTCTAAAGCTTCAGCTGTGAAAAGATGCTCGAGCAGTCTCCGAGCTCGATTCCGCATGCGCAACGATGTGTAATTGAAGGAGGCAGTAGATTCACTATCCTGAGCTCCATCTTGACCGCCCCATGACCAAATGAGGAAGCAGATTCGAACAGCATCTTGGAACGAGAGTAGTACAGTTAGGCGGTTGTTAGCAGTTATGCTTCTTGCTTGTGGGGTTTCCGAGTTGAAGACACCAGAAACCATATTTCCAAAGAATCCTTGTGGTTGATCAGGACTTTTAGTAATGGGTGCTTTTGTTTCATCCTTAAGCAATCGATCGTGCCCTTTAGCAAGTACGAACTCGAGGCCATTGAGCAGGGATATCAATGTGGATTCTGGAGCCGTGGATCCTTCAGAAACCGTACCCGAGTCTTTGAATGTGGCTTGGAGATTGGTAAAAGTTTCTCGAATTTGGGAGCAGAGTGTTTCGACTAATGGTATAAGGATTTGAAAAATTGTGTCAGAGTAAAACGGTAGACATTCTGTCAAAAAGCTAACCCAACTATCTAGAACTGGTCTACTCGAAGCGGCCTCGAACCCTGCCTGTAAGCACTTCACCAATGACGGTGGTGGAGGAGGCAGGAAAGGTCCTGTGTGTTCGCTCTGGTCAATCGCAAGCGAAGAAACAGATGCATCGTCATGTTGAGTTATAGAAGTCATAGTGGAGCGCTTTTTGAGAGTAGGTGATGCCGGCGGTAGGTTGACAACGGGTCTAATCTTCAGAGCAGCATAGACCACATCTAAGAGCAGAACCTGAATGAAGGGATCGGTCCCAGTCAACGAGTGGCTTAATCTCTGAATGAGAACATGTTCTAACTGAAGCTCCCCTAATGACAAAGAGTATGGACTCAATAGTATTTGGTGTAGAAGAGTTAAAGCAGTACGATGGAATTGATGGATATGTGGCTTTCGTTCCGAGCTCTCTGGTTCATATGTCCCCGAAATGGCTTGTAAGCACACATGCAGAAAGAACTCTAGGAGCGTAACTTCATCGTCTCTACCAGCTGTAACATTGTCAGCACAGAACAAATACATGATAACTCAAACTTACTTATCTGGAATAGAGAGCGATGAGATCTGTCAGTAGAAATACTGTTATGAGCAAGTGCTGCCCATGTGCTGTCGGAAGACCATCTCAATACATTAGAAAGTGTTTGAAGATAGTACAAGCATTGATCAAGATCATCGTCATCTGCATAGATGCGCATGTTATGATGCGCTGTGGTCCCAGCATCCTCGAATTTTGTAAAAAGGAAACTATAATTTGAGAATTTCGCTACGAAAAGATGAAATAGCCTGAGCCATAGTAAGCATTAACCCTCAAACAACATAAACGCACATACCTATCAATGCCAACAAGACTCTGTAGCCAAATCCGAACAGTCATGAAAAGTTGTGTTCGTTCATCAAGTAGAGCATCAAGCAACAGGAAAAGAGGCTTTGCAAGCATAACTTCATAATTTCCAATACCAGAAAGTCGAGGTATATTCTTGATATCGGTGTTGGAGCTACGACGATCAAGGTGACCGGCATTGTCTTGGAGCGAGTGTGTCCATAAAATGCCAAAGCTCCGTCCAGGGTCAGCGTCTCGAGATGCATATGTACCATTCAGATCATGTTCTATCATCAAATTGCATATCGAAGCTTCTATATCGTGGTTGTCAAGTGCGAGTGTTGTTTGTAATTGCCAAAGGCTTCGTACAGTCTCAACATGATATTTTGGATGAGAAGCAGAAAGATATGACCAAGCCAATCGAACGAGAGGATCTACAAGATTGGATAGCTGTGGCAATGAGATGTAATGATTCGAGTAAAGACTGGTGCAAAGAGATACGATTGAGGTAAATGTGAGAAATGGAAGTTGAGATGGCATGCTCAGTTTCCTTTGCATAGACTCTAGCAGTCCCGGAACATCAAGACTTCCAATCCTGGATACTTTTGAAAGTAGCATAACGAGGAGCCTCGTTTTGAGACCAGCATCAGCACTTGACACTGAACTTGATAGACTCTCGTTAGCTATGCTACCGCCTTCGCGGACGAGCAATTCGCTGAGATCACGAGCTGAAAATGGTGGTGGAAATGCATCTAAATTGCCTTGTTCCTGGACATAGAATGTCTTCATACTGCGTATTATCTCGGTATTCGAAAGAGATTTTATCTCGTCTTCATGTCTGATCATCGACTGGCCGGTGGAAGGCCGCACCTGAAAAGCTCGTTCTGGAATGAGATCGATCAAATCCATAACCAGATTTAAAGCTAATTGCTCAACTTCATTTTTGACGCCAACCGTCTCTGCACGCTCCTGCATTCTTTCCTTAGCATCTTCTAGCATACTTAAAATCGTCAGAGTTGTTAATGGGGCGTGTATCAGCAGCATCTCTTCTTCTCGTACATTGAAATGGTTGATTATGAAGGTGACGAGGGATAATTTATCAATTTGCTCTTCAGTTGACAAATTTCCAGGGGCTAAGGCCTGTGCAATCAACCCAACGATTTCGCCCCAAATCAAACCACTTTCAACACCATCAAAAAAGACACTAGCACTTCTAAGAACTTCAGCAAAGTCAGCCTTGTTCACTGCTTTACTCTTATAGTCTCGAACACTATTGACAACAGGTAGGAATATATCAGGAACGACAAGTCCACCAATCTCCCATCGATCCATCAAGGAAAGACATATTCGAAACGGCCGGGCTTTTGCAATAGGATTTATGGCCTCTCGCTGTATCAACTTAAGAAAAGCTTGTGTGAGTGGATGTAGGCCATGAGCTTCGAAGTACTGGGTCCTTGAAGAATTATGCGACCCAAGAGGATCTCCAGTAACCGATGTTGGTGATTCTGGACCATTCTCATTTTCATGGCCGACTGGCTCTGGCCCTAAAAGCCATGTCCATAGACGTCTATTCAAACTCATATCACGTCGAGTTACAACACCAGCAGCGGCCGTGACAAGGAGCTCGAGATCTTCCGGTTTGACACGTTGTTGCAAAACATTAGAATGTAGAGGTAAATGCGTAACCAGGAGATCTAAAAATCCGCGTTGAATCAAGATTTGTTCATCCCCCAAACCAGCAGCGAAACATCGCAGAAGAAGCCCAGGCTCAGGCGAGGTAACAATTTCCGCTAATTGAGATTGATTCGTATTTAAATCATTCTTGTGAGACCCATTAGACGAGGAATTAATTTGCTCCGAGGACGACTGTCCGAGTTTTGGGAGATTCCGGTTAAGATAGGCCAATGCTCCTAGACGTCGGCCATTGCTCGTTATTGCAGCGAGAAAGAAACATTGCCAGAAATATTCGTCACCACTGCTATGATTCTGTCCCAAATCCTCGGTTCCAGAAGGCCTGACAGAATGTTTAAAACCATCAAGCAGCTTCAAAGTACGTTCAAACTCATCACTGTTTTCTTCCTCAAGACCAGGTAATAAAGCAAGTATGATTGCTTTCAAAGCTGGCCGGAGTGATCGTCCATCAATTTTGAGTAGGTGTTTTTCTAGAAGCTCAAGGAAAGGGCCCCTCACAGAGAGGGACGCAAATGACAGAGTGGTCGATAACCCTGGTAGATAGAGAGGTAAATCTTTAGATAATTCATCTTTTCCTATCATCGAGAATATATATCCGTAGACTTCAAGAGCTTTTTGGTGTACACCTGAAGGCAGCGAAGGATTTAAACACTGAGCAAGACGTTTTGCGACAATTGCTTTGGATGGGACAATAGCTATATTGGTAGGATGTGCTTGTAACGACTATAATGATTATCTCAGTATGTTTCTTCTATTCACATTCTTGAGACCACACACCTTCAATAACCTCCCCAAGAAAGAAATATAATCCGCCCATTCCTGTAAGGCTGTGTCAAACAGCGAGAGCGAACGATCGACGCCGGATGCATATCTGCGGAATGCTTTATCTTTATTCGGAGGTTCATCTGTTACAGTCTATCAGTTTTGCCATGTGCAATAATATAAGAATTGAGAGCTCTACCTCCCCCCAACTGGTTCCTCCATTTTCTCGGAACTGGTGATGCTCTTCCTGAGCTCGCAGGAGATACCGACTGACGGCCAGAGCTTGGCTCAAGGGCCATGATTCTTGTGGCACTTCACAAAAGTAGATTTGAAGACGCTTTGCATCTTTCGATTGTTGTTGTTTGCAATTAATTCATGAATTCATGACGTACGCGTGGCTTCTTTCATCTGTCGATTCAATGTGCTTCTTCAAATTCCCAAGGCTGACAGGTTGTCGCTAAATTCCATCATTCAGTGGCTCCAGCCCTGCCCGCATAAACTACAGCCTTAAATATCCCTGTTATCTCGAGAAATCCAAAGGTATTCACAACCATTTGTATAGTGGTAAGTTATTATTACAAGTCCAGCATAAATATGCTGTATACAAATCAGTTATAAAGATTAATGTGAGTTTATCGTTTAGTTGGAATACCCTCTTCCCCGCAGGGACCTCATGGGAGCTTCTCCTAACCTCTCGGATGCAGCTCCCAATGAACGAGCACATGCAACAAATGAAGGATCTCCGTCCGCGAAAGCGACGGTCGATCATGCTACGACCTATGCGATGACCGGTGAAGATGGATCCACGGCCTCAGATGGCGTGAACTACGATACTGCTTCCAAAGCCCCTATGGAAACACTCGACACAAAGGCCCCCGAGGTTGTTGCAAACAAAGATGATACCTCAGATAACGATGATGCAAAAGAGCGAAGGCCTCCTCTGCCCCCTAGACGTCCACTACTCCAGACACCAGAACGACCCAAAACTTCAGGAGCTCCAAAGCGACCGGTATTGCAGTCTCAGCCTACCACGGCATTATCATCAGTCGACATACAGACATTATCATTCCCCGATGGCACAAGAGGTACTTTTTCTACACCAGTCAGCCGATCGGTGTCGGAAACAAAATTAGGACATGGTGTTTCTTCGTCAGTCTCATCACTAGGCAAGAAAAAGAATCTCGAGGGAAGTGACAATGATGATAATGCAAGCCTTATGAGTTATGCGCCAACCTTGAAGGCAAATGGAGATCTTGCAAGTCTACTTGATGATGGACTTAACGCGCAAAGCCCGGCATGGAAATTGTTAAATTCACAAGCAGATCATGGGGAGCCGATCGACGAGGCAGAGGAGTTTGAGGATCATTCTCTTGTACATTTTGAACGCGAATTCGACGAAATAGGGGAGGTTGACAGCAAGGGCGGCAACGAAGAGGAATTACTTATACAATGGAAGTCAAAACTTAAGCATTACTTGATTCTCTCTTCCGCCGGAAAACCTATATACAGTCGCCATGGAGATCAAAACCTTATTAATGGCTACATTGGAATTATTCAAACGATCATATCATTCTACGAGGGCTCAAAAGACCCCCTTAAAGGATTTACTGCAGGCCGTACAAGATTTGTTATCTCAACTGATGGACCTTTATATTTCGTTGCTATTAGTAAACTTGGCGAGAGCGATGCTCAATTGAAGGGCCAGCTTGAAGCGTTGTATATGCAGATTTTATCAACCCTGACCTTACCAACTCTTACACATTTATTCTCGAACAGACCAAATACAGATCTTCGCCGGCCTTTAGAGGGAACTGAATCCTTACTATCATCACTCGCGGACACCTTTACCAAAGGCTCTCCATCTGCATTATTGTCTGCATTGGAATGTTTGAAATTACGGAAGTCCCAACGACATGTCATAAACAATACTCTGTTAAAAGCACGAACGGACAAGCTTCTCTACGGGTTGATAGTAGCAGGTGGTAGGCTTGTAAGTGTGATACGCCCTAAACGACATTCGTTACATCCTAGCGACCTCCAACTCATATTCAACATGCTTTTCGAAGCCGGTGGCGTTCGAGCTGGAGGCGGGGAGAATTGGATTCCTTTATGTCTCCCAGGATTCAACAATCGAGGATACCTCTACATGTATGTGAGCTTCCTAAGCGTGGAAAATGGCGAACCTATCAAAGACAATGTCTCCGAGAACAAGAAGAGTAGAACGGAAGACGAAGTTGCAGTGCTGCTCATAAGCGCTGATAAGGAAAGCTTTTTTGAGCTTAAACAAATGCGCGACGACGTGGTCAATCAACTCGAAAAGAATGGAAGCATGAACATCATCAAAGCTGCCGTTCGCCAAGGACGTTTAAAGACAACTGATATTGCTCCTGGAACGCCCTTACGACATTTCCTTTACAAGTCGCGAGCAAACGTTCAATTCACAATGCCATCATTTGATCCTTATTACAACAACCTCGTCAATCGTCGAAGGTAAGATAAATAGTCCATTTCTTATCATTATCAAATACCAAAGCGACCGTGCTATAGAATACTGCAAAGTAGCTATTTAGGGTATCGGTACATGCCATCAATGTTAAGCATCGTAGATAGCCATAAACCACTAACACCAATATCAGACTGATGAACCGATATCAAAACCTACACTCCGCAACCCACAAGAAGCATTCCCATCTCAAAGTACTCCATTGCGTCTCCCGCGACAGTATCTCCCTCGCTTGGACCACCCCCCAGTTTGAATTCTACTGTGTAGCCGGTCCTAACGCTTCACGGGCGGGTTTGGCTCAAGGTGCCAACAAAATAATTCAATGGGTCAAGCGTGAAGAAGAGCGCGTGTTCATTGTTGGTGGTGCCGTGTTCTAGGGTCTTATTCGAGCGGTGACACTTTGTTTCCTGGCCTTGGCTTCGGCTTTGAGATTCTTATCAGTTAACACAAACCCATTCATTTGGCCTTCAGCGCAGCGTCCCTGATCATTGAATTCGTCTTTACACTGAAAGCAGGAGCAAACAAATTAGCCTCTTTTTGCGCAATCCTAAATGTACCTACGTAATGGAAGAATCACAACCAAAAATTAAAAGAAGCTTACACAATCAAGAACACCATCGAGATATCTTGCCCTATTAGCGATATTCCGTTCTTCCCTTTCTCTCTCCAGCCGTTCTCTCTCCAGCCGTTCTCTCTCCAATCGTTCCGATGGACTCTCCCTTTCCTGCGCGTCTATAACACTCTTTCTTCCAATCCGAGACAGTGTCCACCTTCTGCCTTTTCTCTTTTTGTCTTCCTCCTCCCCTTCTCTTACCCTGTTTAATAGTTCAACCTCGCCCTCACTCTTATTTCTTCTCTCCTCTCCCTCATTCTCTTTGCCCTTCCACTTTCCATTGCTCGTCGGATTTGAACTCCAGGAAGGCGAATTGAACACAGGCGTAGTTGGGGACGTCTCATCAACTTCTTCGCTCTCTTCCTTCTGTTTTGCCTTTGCCTTCTCTTTCTCTTGTCCCTTCCCACTCCCCATCCGTTTAAACCATGGAAATCCACCACTAGGCCCACCTTTAACGCCAATTGATCCATCAGACGCACGAGAGTTGGAGCTATCAGTCGCTCCACCACTTACTGGAGGCGTCACCTCGTCCGTCTCCCTTTGGTTCCTTTTCCCCTTGAACCTCCAAAAGCTCGTCTTTCTTTCACTTCTAATTGGGCAAATGTGTTCTGCAGCATTCTCCACACAATTCTCGGTCGTACCAATCTCCTCGACTTCAACAACCTCACTCACGTGCTCCGTAAACTCTGCTGAACCCGGGCTTGGAATGTCTGCTCCCTCCACTATCACTCTCATGTCTGGCTGAGGGTTTCGCCGATATTCTTCGATAGGATTCATGCTATTCGTTCGTTGTCAACTCGAATTTCCATCTCTATCTTCATTTCTATTATTGCTCACCGACCCTCCTAGCGGCGATACCGGTGATTCAGGCGGCGTAATCGTGCTGGCATTGCCTCTACTTGTATGGTAATTTATAGTCGAGGTGGCGGAATTCGACAGAGTGCCGGAGGATGGAGGTGTAATGGCATCCGCAGGCGTTGAATGGATCACAGTGGTATCGACTCTAAGTCCTTGGTCCTTTTTCTTCTTAGAACCGAACAGTGGTCGATACATTTGCGCTATATTTGTCATTTCGATGGTGGGTAGTTGTGTACGATATTGGGAGACAAGATAGAGTAGGAGACTGTCAAGAAGGAGATGAACAGATCTTAAATTGTATCGAGAGAGACACGGATGTATATGATGGAAAATGATGTGTATATTAATCGACTACTATCTTCGCATACGACAGACGACACAGCGGTAAATATATAATAAAGAGGTTGATAGAGTATATATAAACCCCACAGAGTCGGTACATGCAATCAATGTGTATCTTATATTCTCTCGATATGGAGTAAATAAAACTAGAAAGAGGACCAAACACCCATGAGATGGGGAAGGGGAAGATATAACGGACTCCTCTTCCCCGCTCCAAACTATATGCCAGTACTAAGAACTGATCTTCATCCCCTCACAAACAACTATTTAATAACCAATGACGTCTATCAATCCCCTCTTACCTCTACTCTAACACACATACATACAAGCTAAACTCCCAACAAAACTCAACATCCCATCTCCTTCCTTTTCCTTTCTTAGCTCCTATTAGCTATAAAATAGATCTATGCTTTTGAATGCATAGATGTATTCTAAGTTTTTATCATCACCATCGCTTCAACTTGCAACTTGCGCAGATTCATGACCCCTCCCCTCCGCCTAAGCTTTTCTTATATTCTAGGTATATATACAAGAGGGAAAAGCTAGTTATGAGTACTATACTACAATTGACGATCCATCGCTTAGTACATATCTAGGTAATCACAAGTTACTCTGTCAGTACCACAACATCTTTCTATCCATCCATCCATTCAATTACCCATCACCTTCCATCAACCAACCCCCCCTTTTTTCAAATTCAAGTAATCACCCACCCCCTCCCAATTACAAAAGCCTATTCCCTCCCCCCTCACCCCTCCCCCCTCATCTCCTCACTTCATCCATCATCAATCATCCATCAATCATCCCTCCACCCACCATCCATGACGCAGCCAAGAACCAAAAAAAAAACAGCAAACCAACCATCACCTAACCATCAAACCACCATCAAACCAGCAGGCCCATTAAGCTTTCCATAACCCCATACTATATCTTCATAAGCTCCATCGCTGTAGAAGTTAAACTACTATTTTCTTCTCCTACCTTTCTATGTTCTCACAGCCAATCTTGCTAATCCCAAAGACTAAAATCCTAGGATCAATACAAACAAAGCTAAACTCAACATAATAGAATAGAGCACAACACAACAAAACCCAATCCAATCCAATCCTCCTCCTACTCAACAATCAACCAACCAATTAAACAATCACAACTAAAATTACAATACCACCTCACCTCACCCAACTTTCCCTCACTCACCTAAATTTCTCCCCCCCCCAAGATTTACTCAGTCTATATACCCACCATGCCCACCATACCATACCAACTACACTACACTACACCAAACCATCACCAGATCTTCCATATCCAACATTTCCATCTTCATTATCCAATAGTCCTTATCCAATAGTCCTTATCCAATAGTCCCTATCCGATACTCCCAATCCAATACCCAATACCCTCTACCCTGTACCCCCTACCCCCTACCCAAAATACAAACTCCAAACTCCAACCTCCAAACTTTAAACTTTAAACCAACAACCATTATCTAGGTAGTTAGTTGCAGATCAACATACACTAAGATTACCTAGCCCAGAACTTCAGGAAACTTTTAGCGAGGCTTGTTGATTTTCCTGAACCTCTGTTCATTTTAGTACTGCAAACTAGCCTAGCTTCAACGGCTATAAGCTCGCCTTCAATAAATAATTGCGTAATGAATCCAAACTACTCAAGACTTTTTTTTCCACATCATGACTTGATGCTATCTCGCTTCTCCTTCTCTACTACCTAGTGCACCGCAAATTACAAACTCCTGGCAACTCACATAAACAAATGCAGGGTTTTTCCATGGTAATCATGTATAATATTCATTAAAATTATTGTTGTCTTTCAGTCTAATTTGTTTTCCTATTACCAGTGAGCTAAAACTCCACCCTCTCCCATCCCACACAAATTTTGGCCTTGACACGCCCAAACGCCACTAGCAAAAACAAGAAAGAAACAAAACAGCCAGACTAGTATCTTTTTCCCAAAACCGGATGACAAGCTCAATACAAGTATCACAAGCTAGATATCAACAAGGAGACACAGTGCCATGCCCAGAGAATCATGCACTAGCCCTTGATCTTTCATTACCAGTATTGGTTGTACTTCGTGATTTGACACGAGCGGAGATAGCAGCTCGAGCTCCACGAAACCATTCAGTCACTTTCGCTCGCAACCGATGTCCATGCAGCCTATGCTCTGTACGTCGAGGATTTGGTGAATCTATGAAGCTGGCCCTCGCGGCATTAAGATCAGCGACGGACTTGGCAGCTAGAGGCGATTGGCCAACTCCTCCAGGTTGATCTCTCCAGACTATGTCATCACAAGAATATGATCCATTACGAGCTACGTATGGCACGCCAACGCGAGCTCGAAAGTTTGAAATTCTTTTTCGTAAACCATGACCGCCATTGCGATGAGAACTGTCATCGGAGAAAAAGCTTCGGGCGTCAGTGGGGCTCGGCAAGTTTCCTGATAGATCAGCATGAGGCACGCCAAGATTCAAGCGAGAAGACAAATTCAGCGATAGTTGGCTTGGCACCATCTCAATAACATCTCCAGATTCTTGATCACTATTCGCACTAGGTCTCCGTGAATGAAGATGCTTACTAACTTGCCTGAATATATTGTCAATTCCACTGGAAGGTGTAAATAAATCTTTCGGACATGAGATATGCAGATCATTGCTGGATCTTGATTGGTCTCCAGAAGCATTATTGACCCTTACAGTTCCGGAAGCTTCTGAGCCTGTAGCTCTGGCAAGTTTTAATTTGAGCTTAGCAGGCTTGAAATCCCCAATTTGCTCTTCTTGGCTGATTGGAGGTAGATTATTGTCCTGCGAACTAGCCCATGAGAAAGTCTCCTCATGTTTTCGTGCCCGAAGATCCGAAGATGATATCTTCTCTGCAACAGAATTTCTAACCTTCAGCTTCAACTTCATGGGCGAAGAGCGAGGACCATGAATCTCTCTAGATGGATCAATTTTTTGTTTCTGGACTGGGCTAGAGATCGATTCAGCTTGCTCCGTTGACTTTTTGAGCTTCTCCTTTTCTATAGAAGAATCTGTTTTAGGTAGGTCAATTGGCGATGAGCTCACTGCATGTTCCTCGATCGTTCCAAACTTCTTTTTTGGGGAAAGTTTCGAGAGGTGACAAGGCATGTCAGCATCCGCAAGAGCAGACCTCTCAGGTACTGCCAATTCACGAATTGAAGAGTCGGGTATCCTGGGGAGGGATTTCATAAGCTGTGGCACGCTGTTCTTCAATTTCAACTCTCTTGCTGGTGAAATAGGCTTGGGTGCTAACATTGGAGACTCAGATCTAGGCATGATCTTACTTGGAGCTTGATCACTAAGGCTCTGGAACTCGGGTGGGCTATAGTCGGGGAGTTTGCCCTTTTCTATTCGTCCCTCGTGAACTTGAAGCCCATCTTCGATGCTTCCATCAGTAGCCATAATTTGAGCACAACTTTGCTCCGATTTCTTGATCAGCGATAAGGGAGGGCTGGTACGGTGCACCGAAGGAGGATCAAAGTAAGAGTCTCGAGGCAATGTTGGCGACATCATAGGAGTTCTCCGGATTCCAGTATATTCATTGTCGGAGGTGTTGGATCGACCAGCATCATCGGTAGCAATCAGATCGGCTAATTCATCAATAGCATTCCCAATGGTGGAGTAGCCACTAGATCTGACTTTGCTTGTACGCACATAATTGAATTTGGACGAACCATTACATTCATCTGTATCCTCCACTGCTTGCTGAAGCTCTCTGCGGTCCAGAATACTTTCGCGAGATTGTTTTCCAGGCTTACAATTAATACCCTCGCCTACGTCGTCTTTTTTAGAGGTTTGTTGTGGCTCGATGATGGATGGAGAAGCTTCTAGTAAACCTGCTATTTTTGCGGTTGGTAATGATGAACTCCGTTGTTGAAGTCCGCTTTTTGGAATCATGCTATTAACTTCTCTAAGTGCAAGCTCGGTCTGCTTAACTTCAACTTCCTCATAGTTTGAGGTAATCGTGACTTCAAATTGCGGTGAAGGGTGCAGGCCAAATGCTCTCGAAACCCGCGAGCTCAACTCTTGAGCATTGGCACCTAAGCTTGATATATCTAAAGAGCTGGCATCATCAAGAACACTGTCAGATGGCGCAGAGTTCTCACAGTCCTTTTCGCAGATACTAAGTGCAGCTCGAACATGACCGCCATTATTTGGAATTTCACTTCCACTTTCTGCACTGTTTTTCCTCATAGGATGTCGAATTATAGTTGAGGCCGATAATGATGCACGAAGATGGTGGTGGTTGTTATTTCCATTGAGTCTAGATGGAAGACTATTAGCGAGAGGTCGAAGTGCTGAACTCAAAGGACGATCCTCGTGAATTGTTCTTTGCAGTTGGAATTGCGGTGGAGGCTCCAAGTTTGACCGATTCTGGTTTTCCACCTCAAAATCTTCCGTATAGTCATAATACAGAGGTGACGGTTTTGCTGGCGTATTTGTTGCTGATTGAGACAAACTTGGCGGGGCAAAATTGGTAGTTGAGGAAAGACTAAGTGTGCTTCGAGCTGGAGATGTGTTAATTGAAGGTGGGCCGTTGCGGCGTTGCCAATCTGGTCCGGCTATCCCATTTCTCTGTCGTAGGTTGGGACTTGGCGTACGCCTCCTTGGCGAAGGTTGACTTAATAATGAAGGAGTCGATCGGTTAGCGTCTGGTCGTAGTGACAATGGTGGCGGTACTCGTCTCTGGGCATATAATGAAGCCGGAGAAGATACGTTTCGGACCGCTCCCTATTGCATGATATCAGTCAGAAGATAATTTAGAAGCAGTAGTTTCATAGTGAGAAGGGGCAACTAACATGAGGCATTCGATCGATCTCTGCACGGCGACTATAGTCTATTCCGCCGCCATCAGTGAGTGCGGGGGAGGAAGGTCTGAACCCAGGTCTCTTCAGGCGTGCTGGATATGCAAATGGCGATCGAGGTCGTTGGACAAGTGCAGATCCATCCTGCTGACTGCGAAGGCTGGCGTAGGATCTTTGGTTAGAAAGAGTATATGGTGATTGAGATACTGCTTGGGTCATGGAGTAGGATCGATAATCGGGATCCTCAAACCCCCTGTTACTTGAATTGACCGAGTTGACGCTGGCAGAATCACATAATGACTTGACACCCGAGGAACCCTTTCTTGTGTACGATGGTAGTCGTCTTCTATCATCCACCGCGGGGACCCCATACGGCGAGAAAGTAGGACGTGGTCTTTGTAGATCATTCTCTCTGTAACCTCCGTTGCTACGTCGTGGTAGTGCATTGGAAGTTTGAGGTAAGCGTGATGGCTTAATAGAGAATAAACCGATATCTCCTGTCTCGGTTGTAGTTTTTAGCATACTCTCAAAGGCTTTTGGTAACGAGGGCTGATTGATGCCATTTGGAAAGCTTCTGATCGAGGCTCCATTGCGTGTTGATGTTTTGTCAAAACTCGCTCTCTGTCGCATAGGATTGATACCGCTGGGACTCAGTGAGCCATTGATCCCGCTGCCAACACTGACATCACTGAACCCTCTTTCACGATCTATTGGCTGTCTTCCTGGTGGAACAGTTGCCATTGTGGATACATCTGATGTATGTCCAATGAATATGATTGTTAATGGATTGAGAATAGACTTAACGAAGGAATTAATTACTCTAGAAACAATCTAGAGAGATGGTATGCAGATATGAGGTAAGGTTAAAAAGAAGTGGCAGAAAGTGATTTGAAGCTGACCAAAAGATAATCCTCAGCCTGTGAGAGTCTGTAGATTTACAGATGATGATGAGAAAGGAAGAAGAGGTAGTTGAAGATAACACTTCGGACAAACAAATTGAATGGCGGAGGAGAACATTTGATCGTTGACGGGAAGTCGGTACTGTTGAAAAAGTGAAAGGGGAAGGAAAAGCACACGAAGATCGAGAATAGGTAGATGGGCGAAATCCTTGTTGGGAAGGATCAAATGGGAGTGACAACTTCTAAATCTGGCCCAACACTTTATTGCCTCTCGAATCCCAAGACTCTTCCAAAAATGGATTCAAAGTAACGATAGGTCCTCGATATTAATCTCAAATTCCATAGGTAGTATTAAAAATTGGTTTATATAGATCATCTCGACCTCATATCATATCATCACTATACAAGCAAGCACCTTCACCTGGCCCTGCCAAGAAACCATCCGGAAATTCTGTTCGGAAGTAGGTATTAGATATATCATCTTGATACCAAGTCAGAATTTGACAATATCAGGAAATTCTCTTGTACATAATCTTGAGCTCATAAAGTCTGATATCTCATAAGATTTTGGTACATTGTGTGATATATCGTTCTTTTAGAAATTATTTTCCTCCATGAGACATTCAAGGCATCTTTGGATCTGGCATTTTCCCTTTTCACCGTTCTTCTTATTGTACTCATGTTTCGATGTCAGATATATGGTTATCTTGAGAACCTTTTTATTCCTCCAATTTAAGGAAAGTTGAAAAGAATTGCATTGATTATCTTATACCTTTTGTACTTACAAACAGGCCATCTCTGCCAGCTTTAAGACATTGCCATGATGAGTATCATAGAGATGGTGAAAGTTCTCTGTCAATCGGGGGTTGTCAAACTGTGACAGAGATCTGCATGCTATGCAGGAGAGTTGTGTATGCATTTCATGGATAAAACACTTTTTGATGCTTCCCTGGCGAATGGAAGCTACAAAGGCTTCATAAAATATGTGTTTAGTGTGAGATATGTCTAAACTTTGCCGAAGGTTCACCACAGGCTTTCCGACAGAAGACAATGCGCTACTCCAAATCTGTTGAATGTCCGCTGGAATCCAACATTGTTGGATGAGTTAACATTGTGTATTGGAATGGCTATGAATAGACTGATCAGCCATCCGATCTGAAGAACTGTTCCATTGTTTCAGATCACAAGGCATACTTGAACTCGAGATTTTTGGCTTACTCAGAATGCCCGAGTCATATCCATCAGCGGCTATCCATCCATAATTGGTGGACTTTCAAAAAAGTATGGATTTGTAAGTGAAGAGACAAAGACAAGAGAGTTGAACCGTATTTGTAAGTGAAGAAGCAAAGAGAAGGGGGCTGAACCCATCCTTACCTTGACTTACACGCCTCGCTTGCCTCCTCCAGCTGGGGTTGACATTTCATGATGTGATAGCTGTCAATGCCTACGTACATTTACATACATAATCCAGGTACAGACAAAAGAGTTTAATGCGTATCAATCATGCTGATATGATGGTACCAGAAAGAGAGTTTATGAGATAAGGTTGGGGATATATATCTTGGAGTATATATCTTGGAGTTTAAAGCATGTCACTCCTCTCCTTGAAGAAAGTCTAACCAGCTTTGCGGATCGATTACCTAGTAGTAGTTACCGACAGATCATCACTGACCTCGGGAAGGCGGGGTCAAAACAGGGGACCAGATCCATCTTGAATGTTTGATAAACCATACAAAGTCTCAATATTGGCGACATAATATGTGGCTGATGAGATAGAAGCGATAATGATATGTTGTCCTTTATTCAATTTTGGATTTCTAATGGTGGAAATGAATCAGCCTGATGTTATGTATGGGTTAAATTAGTCTTGGTACATCCTGCCCATAAGGGATATAAGGGATATTCGGCATAACATCGCTCTGTGAACCTGTGAACCTGTAATCGTACACAAAATGCTAAAGACACGCTGTTATCTTAATCACTAGCGGGAAGGCTGATAAATTCACAGTAGCCGAATCATCGAATAAAGGGAACACCTCTCCTCTTCTTCCCCGAATCAACACAATCCATTCTTTCTTCCACAACCACCTTTTTTTTTATTGATTAAGAAGACGTAAGTTTCCAATCTTCTCATAACTTGGGTTTCTAAAAGTTCCATTGAATCGGGATACTCTTATTTACACCTGCGCATCTCACACTTTCACATTGGCATCCCCCTCTAACGCATTGACACTACAGGCCCGTGAATTGAAATACCTTCAATATGCGTTATCTACAATGTGTTGCATTAGCTTTTGCATCAGCTGCAATTGCTTCAGCTTCTGATGTTGCTTCCCTTACCAAGGAAACATTCCCAGATTTCATCAAGGAGAATGATTTGGCCCTTCTAGAATGTGAGTTTCTCTAATATAATGCATTTGCCTCTCATATGAACCACCGACTAACACCTTTGTCCTTTAGTTTTCGCACCTTGGTGTGGTCACTGCAAAGCATTGGCCCCTGAATATGAAGAAGCTGCTACAACATTGAAGGAGAAGAAGATTGCCTTGGCCAAGGTTGATTGCACAGAAGAAGCCGACCTCTGCCAAAGCTTTGGTGTCGAGGGTTACCCAACTCTCAAGGTCTTCCGTGGCCCAGAGAATATTTCTCCATATTCTGGTGCAAGAAAAGCCCCAGCGTGAGTAGAAGCATTCCACTGCCAACAATATTCAAAAACTAACACACGCCTCTAGGATTGTCTCATACATGACCAAGCAATCTCTCCCCGCCGTCTCAGTCTTGACCAAGGATACATTGGAGGATTTCAAGACTGCCGATAAGGTAGTTTTGGTTGCATACTTCGACGCTGAGGACAAGGCCTCGAACGCTACCTTCAACACAGTCGCAGAGAAACTCCGTGACGATTACCTCTTCGGTGCCAGCAATGATGCAGCTTTGGCAAAAGCCGAGGGTGTTAGCTTCCCATCCATTGTTCTTTACAAGTCATTCGATGAGGGCAAATCTATCTTCCCAGATGCTTTCGACGCTGAGGTGATTGAGAAGTTCGCAAAGACTGCGTCTATCCCATTGATCGGCGAAGTTGGCCCCGAAACATACGCCGGATACATGGCCACTGGAATTCCATTGGCATACATTTTCGCTGAAACTCCAGAGGAGAGAACTACTCTCGCTGAGGCTCTTAAGCCAGTCGCAGAGAAGTACCGTGGTGCCATCAGCTTTGCAACCATTGACGCAAAGGCTTTCGGAGCTCACGCTGGTAACTTGAACCTCGACGCTGACAAGTTCCCTGCTTTCGCTATCCAAAGCACTGTCGACAACAAGAAATATCCTTTCGACCAAAGTGTTGAGATCACTGAAGCTTCCATCAGCAAGTTCGTCCAACAATACGTTGACGGAAAGGTCGAGCCAAGCATCAAGTCTGAGCCAATCCCAGAGAAGCAAGAAGGTCCAGTTCAAATTGTCGTTGCTCACAACTACGATGACATCGTTTTAGATGACAAGAAGGATGTTTTGATTGAGTTCTACGCTCCATGGTGTGGACACTGCAAGGCTCTTGCACCAAAATACGATATCCTCGCTGGCCTTTACGCTGATGCCGGTCACGATGACAAGGTTACCATCGCTAAGGTCGATGCTACTCTTAACGATGTTCCAGATGAGATTCAAGGTTTCCCAACCATCAAGTTGTACAAGGCTGGTGACAAGAAGAACCCAGTTACCTACAACGGTAGCCGTAGCATCGAAGACTTGATCAAGTTCGTTAAGGAGAATGGCCAACACGAGATTGAAGTTACCTATGATGAGAGCGCCGCTGCTTCTCCAGAGGCAGAGAAGCCAATTGCTGAGTCCTTGGCCAAGCAAGCAGAAGCCGCTACTGAGTCTGTCAAGAGTGCAGCTGAGGAGGTTAGTGAGACTGTTTCTAGCAAGGTTGCTGAGGCCACTAAGACCGCAGCTGCTGTTGAGGATCATGACGAGTTGTGATTTAATTTCGAAAAGAAATTTTGGGTTTCTTGCGTTTCATGTATCTGTAGCTTAATCGCAACAGATATTGGGGTTGGGGTTCTTTAAATTGTTAAGGCAATAACATTGGAGCAATACTGGAGCAAAATGCGAATTTTTTATATGATTATCTGATTTTTAACCGTGATAAAATTATCGTTTGAACTACGTAGATATTTTTATCTCAATTGCCTAGATAGACACCTAGGTACTTGTTAAGGTTCTGTTAAAATGTACACCTGAAGTGATTCGATTGATTGGTGCTCTAAACCGTGAAATCACCCCGCATCGCTTTAGCCAAAAAATATTCGCGCCTCAGGAAATTAGTTGGTCGGCCGGGGAAAGCTCCAAACAAAAGCTTGATCTTCAACAAAACATACGAAAGAGGCCGCTTAAGGAACTCCGCACCACGACGTAACAAAGCAATTGACGGCATTTTTGATCGACGGTACATTTTCATACTATCAACCACGATATTACGAATCCGAGTCATAACACTTAAATACAATGGCATCGCGCATCTTATCACCAGCAAGCAGAATGCTTCGCGCACCAGTAATGGGAGCTACCAGAGGGTTTTCAATGAGTGCGAGGAAAGCGGCTCAGATCGCGGAAACTCCTTTGCCGGTTAGGAAGCCGGTTGGGGCCTTTAGAGGAGGGTGAGTTGGGAATTTTCTTGTTTGGGAGGTTGGTTTGGTGCGGAGGGGAAACATGGGAGGGGAGGGGTCTAGAGTTCGGCGAGTTCGGCGGGCTCGACGGGTTTGAGGGAAAGAGGGGAAAGGATACAGAAATTGATACAGCTAGATGAGGACGAAAGCTAATTTGTATGGGGATTTCTAGATTGACTGGCTTCTTGCTCGGATCAACATTAGCCGGTGCCGGAGTTTACTATTACATTCTCGAGGAATATAAGGTTAGCAATGAGTTGTTGACAGAGGATATTTATGTGAGTTTTATCTATCTCGCATCATTGCTATTTGGTTTGGAGGGAATGATGTTGCGGGCTAAGAGGGAGAGGGAGGATCTAATGATAAGAAGTGGATTGGATGAGAGCAAGGCTAATCAAGGCACATTACAGAGTCTGCAAAATTCAGTACAGAGAGTTCACACATATGTTCAATCGCTAGAGGAAAAGCTTGCAGATTTGGAGAAGAAGAAGAAATAAGTCAAGAGAGAATATCAGTGGACGAGAAGGGATTGGAAAGGCGATTGCGAGAAAAAGGCATAGTGTGCGGGAAGCTAGGAAGAGAATGCAAGCGGAAGGAGATCGTGTATAATATCCGAAATGTGATGCGATGAGTTGATTTGACGAATATCTTTGCGAGCTGCGACCATAATGCTAGGTTTGTAGGAAATAAGAAACATCTCCAAGTACCTTGATATGGTGTTATGTGGTGGGGTGTGTGCAAACTCAAAGAAGCTTCTTTGGAGCCATGTAAAGCTTTGAGTTGTAAAGCTGAGATGTAATTTTGACTGGGTCGCATAAATACAACTTCAGCAAATGTGTTGTTCAATTGTTGTTTTAACTAAAAATTAAAAATTCGTCCTCATATTTCATGACTTCCTTTTCTCGCAAAACCTCACCATTCACACACACTATTCAGCCTCGCCTCTAGAAACAAAACCTCACCAACTTTTCCATCCAGTCCTTCACGTCTTTTTACATGCTCTAAAAAAACTCACACCAATATGAATTTCGGCGTCCTTGAAATTGCGCCCTCAAAATACGTTCCAGCCCCAGGCTACGCATATGTACCCGATGTATCCAATACGCCGCAAATAGGATTACAGCCCTCAGCGCGACGCGCGCGCGGCCCAGCTGGTGCGGGATTGGGCGCGGAAACGACGAAGAAACAGGATGCGAAGATTTTGAGAGAGTTGGCACAGTTGGATAGGGAGAATCATAGGGATGTTAATATACCCGTTACCGGGGGCGGGAGGGGAAAGGAGGGGGGGAGAGGTATGTGATTTTCTTGGGGGTTTGGGGAGAGGAAGAGAAGAGGGGAGAGATATGAAGCTGGAGATGTATATGCGCACATAAATACTAATGTATAGCACGCATAGGAAACCAATCTAAACTTACCCCCTCCGTCCGCAAAATCCTCGCCTCGCAAAAAACATTCGCAAACCATCTCTCCGATTTCGAAGCCCTCTCTTCTCTTCCCACTTCCACACCCACCACCCAGCAACCCGCCCCCCCTACCCTCTCCACCCCTAAAGTCCCTCCCGCCCCTGGCTTCACCAGTACCGGCAAGCGCAGCCACAAGAGAAAAGAACCGCTCCCCCCCGGCATCGAACCCCCCAAGCGCAGCCACAAAAAAAAAGATCCCAACGCCCCGGCGATTTCGACTCCCTTACGCACTATGAGCACACCGATGATCAAATCCGAAGCGGAAACTACGGTTTCCGCACCCACGACGATTTCGACGCAGACAGAAGCAACATTCGCGCCGTTTTTGTGCTCGCTGCCGCCCCCGAAACCGCACCCGAGAGATCACGATCCGTTGCTTGTTTCGCGCGTGCCGACTTTGCCGAGTCTGCAGGAGATGCAGAGGTTGTTGGAGGTGCCGCCGCTGAGCTATATTGAGGCGAGAGGCGGGTGGACGGATGAGGATAGGAGGAAACCCGGGAGAGTGTTCTGTGAGGTGTGTGGGTATTGGGGGAGAGTGAAGTGTATGAGGTGTGGAGGGAGGGTGTGTGCGTTGGAATGTTTGGGGACTCATAAGGAAGAGTGTTTTAATAGGTATGGTGCTTAGGGGAGGGTGAGACGGGATCGAAAAGCGCGGGAGGGGTAGAGGTGAGAAGTTTGGGATTGCTTGGAGTTGGACTTTTGGGTCCAGATAGTAGGTAAGTCAATGGGATGAATCATCACCTTGATGGATATCTTCATGATTGTATGTGTATATATTTAGTTTCTATATTGGGATACCCAGGGAAAATGGAAATGAGAGGAAGTCAGGAGTTCAAGTATTAAGTGTCGAGTATCTTTGAGTACAAAGATTCAGACATTTAAATCGGTATTGGAAATCATATGCAGGATGATGATAGAATATGTATAATCTTGCTAGCTCATAGTCCATCAATCCGCGTCTTCACCTATCCATCCACTCTACCAATCCAAACCTATCGTCTCCTTCCCACACCCCCTCCTCCTCCCTCCGCCCTCTCCGCCAACGCCACAACCTCTCCAATTCCACTCGCCTCCTGCTCATCTTCCAACGCCATAATCTCCTCTCTACAATCCCACCACTTCTCTTCACTCATCTCAAACGCCTTTGTCTTAATCTCCTTGACACTGAGCGTTTCAGGCTGGATTCCCTTCCAGCGAAGTCCCGTCATCAACGCTTCTTGCCACTCATTACCCGTGCGCTGGAAGAAATCGCGACGGCTTTCAAACGGACGAGGATGCGGGAGATGATCGTCCGGACTGGTCGTCGAGGTATCGGGTGTATCGTCGAAGGATTCGGGCGCAGACGTAGTAGGAGATGAATCGGGGAGCTCCGAGGAAAGAGAGTCCTTCTCTTTGCGCTTGGATTTGCGTGTACTTTCGGTGTGCAGATGTTTTTTATCGTCCATTGTGACATCGCCGTCTTCGTCGGCGTCTTCCTCGTCGTCATCTTCGTCGTCTTCGTCATCATCATCTTCGTCGTCTTCGCTGTCTTCCTCGCTGCCAAGCCAGTTCTCGGGCTCTCGTCTAAATATCTCTTTTACGCCATCCATTTTGCCTAGATCAACGGCGTACATTTCATCAAATGTAAATTCGCGATCGCCTTTCTCATATGTACCTCCGTAGATATAGAGAACATCATCCTGCACGGCCAATTGTGCGTTAAATCTGACGTGGGGGAATTCCATGAGAATCTGCTTAGCGGGTAAGGCATCTGCATCTTCATCTTCAGGCTTGCCTGTGTCAATCTCCATATCATCTGCATCGGCTAGCGATTTACCCGTCTCGAGCGCGGCGAGATTGCGTAGGAGTTCTTCTTCGTTCGCTTGGCCTCTTCCTCTTCTTCCTCCTCGCTCGTTTCCATTGTTTTTCTTCTGAGCTCGTGGCTTACGTAGGGCAAGGGGGAAATAACGATTTCGCTCAATGTTCCATGCGAATAGTGTATTGAAAAATTCGCTATCGATTCCCTCCTCGGATTCCTCAACATCGTGTACACCGCCAAATTGGATACCGCGCCCTTTGTGGTAAGCCATTGTAGCACCTGCACGTGGAGGATTCGGGGTGTTGGCTGGTTTTTTCCTGCGTTCCCAACGCACGGTGGGAGGAGCGGCGGTCGATGTATCGGCGGGTTGAGTAATGCGGAGGTAGAAACAGTCTTGATGGATCATGGGTTTGAGCACGTTGCGCATGGCCATTCCACCGCCTTTCATCTGTTTTCCTGAGACGTTTGTTTTGACACGGGAATAGCCTCCGTACAACACGGCGCCGTTCTCGTGCGGGAGAAAGGTGAAGGAGGATCGGGCGTCGGGTTTCTGGGTCACGGGGGGAAGAACGGGATTGTGCCAGACGAAGTTGGAAGTATCGTAGATCCAGAGGTCGGAGAGATATTTGGTCGCTTGCGATGTGTCTTGGAAACCGCCAAATAGGATAATGTAGTTTTTGTAGTAGGTCATGCGGTGACCGCTACGAGCGGGGGGAGATTTGCCTTTGGTTTCTAGGCGTGTCCATTCACGTTCAGAGGGATTGAGGTGCCAGAAATCCTGTGTGTTGTCAGTGTATATTTGTATACTCATCATATGTATCCCAGTTCTTAAGTCTGAAAGTATGATGTATAACGATATGGCGTGAAAGAACTCACATTATAATGATAAAAAGTTCCTTGTTTCGGACTGGAAAACTCCCCTCCAAACATGTATATGCCCCCTGCATTTCCACCTCTACACCACGCATGTCCAGATCTTGGCAATGGAGCATTCGGGCTAGTTACTACATGCCACTCATCCTTATTAACCGCGTATACATACAGATCATTGAAGAAAGTCGCCAAAGCGCCGTTGAAATACTCGCCCCCGAATAAAAATAGTTCATTCACATTATTAGGACTAGCGATGAGAGTCGAAGAAGCTCTTGGTTTTGGAGGTTCACAAACCACTTCTGTGATCTTCAAGAAAGATTCTTGAGCTTTGGCATACTCGGCAAGAACGGAATCGAGATCGATGGATTCATTGTCGCTGTCATCGGCGGATTTGGATTTTTGAGCTTTAGACTTTTCTTTCTTGTCGGCCTTTTTCTCTTGCTTTTGTTTCTTCTCCGCTAGCTTCTTCTTTTTGTCTTCGGATTTGGATTTCTTGTCTTTAGCCATCTTGAAGAGTAGACCAGAAAGCCAATATGGAGGGGCACAAATATCACGTGACTAGACAGAAGAGAGTCAGCGATGCTGTAGGGGCAGTGCGTAGAGGTAGCTGAGATGAGTTGGATGTTATCGATCCTCTAATGTCTTTATTTGTAAGTTCTGAATAGCTTTGAAACCGTATGTCTGATCCTGTATGTTGTATCATGTAACCACTGGGTAGTGAATGGAAGATTTTGCAAGTACGGGACCCATAAAAAATGAACTTTCATTTTCTCAATCAATTGAATGATATTGAGCGAGCAAAACCATGATACTAAAAACTGTACTCTTTCCTTCGTCTCAAATGTATCTATCATTACTATGTAGATAAAGGGAGGTATTGAATATCACATACCTTTAAGCTTCTCCCTACTCTTCTAAGGTTATTCCAATCAACTCTTCCTTCTTTGTTAAAGATGTTTATTTATTTCTTGGTGGGGTGGATTGTGTGATAGTAGTGCAGGTGTGTTAATGTGCAGAAGGCAAGCAATCCAGCAATCCAGCAATCTACCCTTGAAGGCCGACTTGGCCCCACGTTTGCATGGCTTCCCCTCCTGGAGCCCCCCAAATGACCAGGTGCGTGAATACTCGAGTATATATCTTGAGATTATATCTTGAGATTATATCTTCATACAACACACATGTGAAATTCTCAACCCGATAACATTCGCTACATATAAAAGCGGTAATCCTCCTTTATGTTCTTCGAGTATCATACATGGATAGGTGCACACTCTCACTCTTTTCCACCATCCGTTGCTTATCTTTCTTTGAGCTTGAGATATCACATTAAGCAAAGCGCGCTTCAGTCAGCGGTGTGCTCATCTAACGATTGGTATAATCTACCTAGTATTTACATTGATCTTATTGTACCCTTCAATTTATAGAATTGCCTTTGCTTGAGATACTTCTTATGCTCAACCTCAACAAGCAACTCTTCAAATTGTTAAGGACAACACCAGCCTCAAAACTACCTAGCAAAATGTCCTTATCTCAGCTTGTGGATTCAAAAACACATTTGATACCAGGTAAGATATCATCTGCGTTTTGATCTCTCTATATTCTGAAAACACTTTCATCCATGTTCATGTTTTTATATCGGTCATGAACAATTTGTTCTCATCTGCTCAAATTGGGCTCAATCTACAAACAATACATGACTTGTCTTGTTTCTTATCTGAATCTATCATTGTTCTCTACTCAGCAGTACTAAGCAGGAATTTTAAACTAACATATCCCTAGGAAAACTGAAAGTTTCGGAACTATTTTTCGAGGTTCCTTTGGAGTGAGTAATATCCAGAGAATTTCTTATAATCCCACCAAACAGCAACGAATATCTGCTTTGAAAAATAAGACTCTAACTCCAGCCTACCTCTCTAGCTACTCAAATGAATCAAAAGGCTCAATTCGAATATTTGCACGCAGTGTAATCAAGTATGAGAATCCAGCTACAAAACCCACGGAAGAAGAAACCCGCAAGTCTTCCCAAAAGCCCTGGTTTGTTTACCTCCAAGGTGGTCCAGGTTTTGGATGCAGACCACCTCAAGATTCTCCAATCACCAATGCAGTTCTCGATAAGGGCTATCAAATGTTATATATTGATCAGCGGGGAACTGGATTGAGTAATCCTATTTCAGCTGGTACTTTGGCTTTGCAGGGAGATGCTCAACGTCAAGCCGATTATCTTAAGCATTTCAGAGCTGATAATATCGTGAGGGATTGTGAGGCTATAAGAAAGATACTCACTGCTGATTATCCTGAAGAACTCAAGAAGTATGCAGTTTTCTTCATCCTCTTCCAAGTTGTCAATTCCAATTGTTCTTTCATGATAAAACATTTCCTTCTTCCCGTCCCTTCTCAGAACTTTGTCTCTCGACATAGACGAAGTTCATTTCTCATACCGTTGATTCCACGTTATTGAAATCCAGAGTGAACACCCCGCTAATATCATACAGATGGTCCGTGTTCGGCCAATCATTTGGTGGTTTCTGCATCCTCACGTATCTCTCTTTTCACCACCAAGGTCTACGTGAAGTTTTCACCAGTGGCGGTCTTGCCCCAGTTGGTCACTCAGCCGATCGAGTCTATCGTGCTACCTTTCAAAAAGTAATTGAGAGGAACCGAGCCTACTATCAAAAATTTCCCGAAGATGTTGCTGTTGTTCAAGGTCTGGCAATCCACATTAGCGCTAAGAATGGACTACAAATGCCATCTGGTGGTACATTGACTGTGAGAATGTTCTTAACTATGGGTATTCAGTTTGGGTTCCATGGAGGTTTGGATCTGGTTCATGATATTGTGTTAAGGATGAGTTCGGATTTGGATCAGTATTCGTTCGTTACTAAACCTACTCTTAAGGCCATTGAGGATATAGTCAGGTGAGCAGCTTTCAGTTTTCCCTTTCAGACTTCCAACACTCACCAAATTCCTCGCTATTCCCAAATACTCCCTTAATAAATGGCCATTAACATTCCTATAGTATGGATAACAATGTAATTTACGCTATCTTGCACGAATCCATCTATTGCCAAGGCAAAGCCTCAGACTGGGCCGCCGACCGAGTAAGTTCTCTTCCATCACCTCTATCACCATCCATCTAATCCCTAACTTCCTTGCCACAGGTAGGAAGATCCCTTTCCGAATTCAAATGGCTCACCGGGCGTCCCCGTTCCCCCTCCTCCCTAATCAGCGAGCCGCTCTTCTTCTCTGGTGAAATGATTTATCCCTTCATGTTCGAAACCTCCCCCGAACTTTCCGCCATCTACCCAGCCGCCAAGATCCTAGCCGAATACACAGAATGGCCTCCTCTCTACGACGAATGGCAATTGGCACGAAATGAAGTTCCCATGTATTCAGCTACGTACGTGGATGACATGTATGTGGATTTTGGGCTCGCGCAGGAAACAGTTAGATTGGTGAGGGGATGTAAACAGTGGGTTACTAATGTGATGTATCATGATGCTGTGAGGAGTAAGACTGGAGAAATGATGGCGGAACTCTTTGCGCTGAGGGATGATGTTGTCGATTAGTAGAAGGAGAGAGGGAGAGAGCGCGCAGGGAGGGAAGGAAAGGAAAAAGAAAAGAAAGGTACGAGAGAATATGAAGCGAGTATTTATAATCCGATGACATACGATGCCGGGAGAACATCTCAACACGCATCTGAATCCCATCCATCAACATTGAGCTTCCACATTCAGCACAATAAATACCATTAGACTTACCTACCTCCCCAATCGATAAACTTTACACAAACCTTCTCCCTCCTCTCACTCCATCCACACTACCCAGAGAAATCACATGTACCTCAAAACTTCGACTTAAAACCCGTGATTCTTATCGTTTCATCTTTATAAAATTACTATCTACCTAGGTAAGCAGATAGGTATCTGGAAAATATCTTCTCTTGTCTCTTTTTTTCCCCTCTTACCGTACGTAGGTTTTAAAACGAAAGTATTAGATTAGATGTGATTCCAGCTCCTGGTGACTTAATTTTCGTTTTTATATTTGGTTCTCCTATGAAGATTTGAAAATTTGAAAGGGCGACTGACTGATTTTAGAGTCTAGAAGGATAGGGTACCGACCGGTGAGGTGAGCTGAGCTTTCTCTCTACTATGTATGATATCTCGATATCTAGGTGCGTAAGTATGTAGGTCTGTAGTCATGGAGGATTTGATGTTTCGGAATTCGATTCTCACTACCACCTAAGGTACACAAACAACCTCGATATTTATAATAAAATATAACACAACATACATCTCCCGATATCCTCTTTTCATTAACCTTATTTTCCCAAATGATAAATTTACATCTATTCTATTCTATTCTGTATAAATACCACGCCCGTTATGAACTAACTCCAACCCCCAACCCCCACCTTATCCTCCCATCCCTCCCCACACCCCGAAACTCCATCATAAAATCATCCTTAACTCCCCGCTCTCAGGAAAGCGATCTGAAATTGCAATTCCAAATTCCAAACAAGCGCTCTCATATCGCTTTCGCTTTTCTTTCTCCGCAAGCGCCACAGAACGCGACATCTCCGGCATTGATGTATGATCCGTTTCTGCAAACGGCACTTGTGCATTTCCACGCGTCGTGTACGGCTTTGGGACGGAGGACGTTGGCGCAGATGGTGCAGGTGAGGGAATGGGGTGGGTTTTCTAGGGAGCAAATTGGACAGGTTGATGGAGATGGGGATGGAGACTTGGTTCTTGGCGGCGCCGAATTAAGAGGAGGTATTTGTAGTTTGGTCTCGGGGACTATAGCGATGGGCGATCTTGGTTTGATCGAAGGGGTTTTCGCTGTGGGGTTATTCGTCTTGATATTTTTGCTTTTAGTCGGCTTTTCTATCTTTGACGACCCTGGCCCGTTTGGTGTCGCTTTCTCTTGCGATCCCCGTTTAACCTTTGATGAGCTATCCGGTTTAAAGTATCTTTCAATACTCTCCATCCCCCTCAACTCTTCGAACTCTCTCTTCGCATCCTCATTATCTCTATCCTCATCTTCACAAACTTTCACCATTCCCCTCCCCTTTCGATCCACAAGTCTACTTCCATCAAGATCAAGTGCATCATCTGGTTCAGGCTTGATGTATATTTCATCTTCCACATCACTTTCTGCTTCGCTGTCGGTGACTAGATCTTCGTCTTTGATGTCTGGCTCTTCTTTTTTCACTTCGAAACGAGCCAATGCAGCAGCAGCGCGAAGTTCTCGGCCTCGTTTACTACCGGCTACTTTGGGCTTGGAAAGATTCGTTTTACCTTTCTCAAGAGCGACTTTTGTGGCGACGTCTTCTCCTACTGCAGTTTTTTAATTAGTACTATGTTTTGAGTTTGAAGGGGGGATGTAACGTGGGTATGAAATAGATGCCAGACTCACAAGCAACTCCATTAATACCAAATTTCTTTCTAATTCTCCTCTCTTTCTGCTCCTTATAAGTGATCTTCGGTTTTGCCTTCCTCTTCTTCCCTCCCCTTCTTGACTTGAAAGTTCCACCACATAAATGTTCCGGCAATACCTCTCCCTCACCCAACTGATCTCCCATAAACGCACCATCTTTCAATAGTACACCTTGTCCCCAAAGTCCATCACCCGTATATCCCCTCTCCCATAGCCCCTTCATCTCCGCCGAATATTCATTTCTAACTTTCCAGAAGGCGCCAGAATGATTCATTTGCTTACAATGCGCCAACTCATGCATCATAACCATCTGGACAAATTTGAACGGCAGCCATCTGCCTGTTGAAGGCGATTTAAGTACAAGTTGTATGACTTCTCCGTTATTGAAATTGCGACCTGCATATTTGATTAGTATACCCGGCATGAGTTGAGAAGGGGAAATCATACCCCAGAATTCTAAGTTGGGCGGATACTCTTCTAGTGATGCGACAGCGAGATGATGTTTGTTCATTATAGGAGTACATTGTGCAGCAATTCGTTCTAAAAATTCTTGAGACTTGGTTTGATCTTCACCAGAGAGGGGTTTGATGAAGACGATGTTATTATTTGGTTGTGTTCTTTTGGCATTGATTCTCTCCCAACCTAAGGGCATGATGTCGATTATTTAAAGGAGTGAATGAAGATAGTGTTTGGACCAGCAAATTAATGTCTTCTTATGTATATCGAGGAGGAGATGAAGGTAGGTAGCTAGGTAGGTAGTGATAAAAAGAACCAGATATGATGAGGGGGCGATAACGATAAGACTTCGCGTGTAAGGAAGAACGCGCTCAGAGCGCCTGATCACGTGCAACATTACTCAAGAACAGTGCTTGGTCCACATCTGCATGACCGACGCAAGTTCCTTTTTAGTCTCAGATTCTTTCGGAGCAGAGTTATCTCCCCGACCTTGACCTCTCATGGCCAAGGTATTACTATAAACTTCATGCCGTCTTTGTATGCCGAGTCCCGGATTGGAGTTTCAATGGTGTATATTTCCCCAAGTATTGATAAATCAATTATATAAATGATTGAATGCGGGGAGCTTGGCAAGAGCCGCTCCGAAATACATGGCAATTAGCTTGATGTTAGAGTGGTAAGCGGTCGTATGTGCCACATTAGTATACCCCAGATGTAGTTGTCTGTTTCTACTATATATACTTCTATTTCCCTTGAGATGTGCTTTCCTTTTGTATGCTCAGTCCTCCGTCTTCTTCAAGTGTTTTTGCTATATTCTTCCTATAATTTACTTTCGATACTATATACCATCTCAAAAACCAGACCAAAGTCTTCCCGATAGTTTTCTCTATGATGTCAGCATCCGCTCAAACCAAGAAACCTTTCCATGTCGCTATTTGCGGTATGTTTCAACCTAAAAATCAAAGTAAACTTCACCTAATAACCATTCAGGCGGAGGTATCGGTGGATTATGTATGGCAATTGGTCTCATAAAACAAAGCATTCCATGCATAGTATACGAAGCCGCGCCTGCATTTGCGGAAATTGTATGATCGCACGGTTCCCTTTATAATTTACTCTGATGCTCATATTTCACAGGGTGCAGGAGTATCATTCGGACCCAATTCTATCAGAGCAATGGAATTGATAGATCCAGCTATCAAACGAGGCTTTAACAATTGCGCAACCTATAATGGATCACCAGAAGAAAGAGATGTCTGGTTTGATTTCCGGATAGGCACGTCCGAAGAAGGCTGGAAAGACTTCAAAACAGGAAAACCACCGGTAAATGAAGGAGAGTTCCTGGCTAAAGTTGTGGCGGAAGGTTATGGACAAGCTTCTGTTCACAGAGCTCACTTTCTCGATGAATTGGTTAAATTAGTTCCAAAAGAAATCGCACAATTTGGAAAAAGAGTTGAGAAGGTAGAGGAGAAGGGAAGCAGGCTATTAATGACTTTCCAGGATGGAACGACGGCAGAGGCGGATGCGGTGATTGGATGTGATGGCATCAAATCGAGGACGCGACACATGGTTCTTGGTGATGATCATGATGCCACTTCACCGGTATTTAGTGGGAAGTATGCATATAGAGGTCTGATTCCCATGGAAAAGGCGATTGGAGCTGTTGGAGAATATTTAGCCAAGAACAGTCAAATGTATCTAGGCCATAAGAGTCACGTAAGTATTCTTCCCTCATCTGATTCAGTACACACTAATATCCCTTTAGATCTTAACATTCCCCATTGAAAAAGGCGCCACAATGAATGTCGTAGCTTTTCAAACACAACCGGATGGAAAATGGGAAAACGAAAAATGGGTCATCCCAATGAAAGAGTCAGACATGTTCTCCGATTTTGAAGGCTGGGGTAAAGATGCAAAACACATTTTATCGCTTATGGAAAAACCAGACGTCTGGGCTCTCTTCGATCACCCCCCTGCTCCAACTTACTATAAAGGTAGACTTGTGCTCTCAGGTGACGCAGCTCATGCAAGTACTCCCCATCAAGGAGCAGGTGCAGGGCAAGCTATCGAAGATGCCTTTGTCTTGAGTAATTTACTCGGAGACTGTAAGGAAGTGGGCGACATCGAGGGGGCATTTAGAGCGTACGATGAACTTAGGAGGCCGAGAAGCCAAAAAGTAGTAAAGACGAGTAGAGAGGCAGCGGAACTTTATGAATTCGAGAATGAGGAGGATGTGAGGGGCGATGGCGTAGATGTGAATATTGAGAGTATGAAGAAGAAACTGGTGGAGAGGTGCAAGTGGATTTGGAATGAAGATCTAGGGGCGCAGCTGGATAGTGCTAGGAGGGTAATGAGGACAGGGGGCGACAGGGCGAATCTGTAAACGGTGACAGCGATTTGTAGTGTATGTTGGACATCAACCTATATGAAGGTTATAGGACAAGGTGTAAAATATTTTCTATTTTTGTTGCTGCGTGGGTTTGAAAGCGCATCTGGGAGAAGTGCAAATAATTACCTAGGTATTGGAAGATTCATGTTAAAGCAACCGCTCATACAGTTCAAAATTTGTGACCTCAGTATTTTCAATCAGCATATCGTACGATTCTTCTTACCAATTCTTTGGTGGGGAGGGCCTCCCAAAACAATTTACAGCTATATCCTTCGCTTCAATCGATTTCTTATCTCACTTGGATCAACATCTCCTGCAAGTTTGCCTACACGAGACGGTACTATATATCTGACTGTCCGGGGACTTAAAAGTGTAGCTTATGCATCAGAAGCAAGGAGACGTCATCTCTCTCAGCATTTCATCCGATTCGTCTACGTAAACCCCACCACATCCCCCACCATAAGCCTCTGCCACTTCTCCACACACTCCCCAATTCTGACCAGCACGCCCGCAGCAAGTAATCTCCTCTTCTCATCTTCCTCACTCCCCGCGCCAATTCCTTTAAAAACCCCTTCAACCCACTCCCTTGTCTCCAATAGTTCCCTCCCATGTCTTTCCGCCAGACCCCTAAGATCTGCATCATTAATCTCCAAAATCGTCATAAAGGAAAACAACAGCGCTTCTTGCACCACCGTATCTATCATCGCTTGCATTCTTAAACCAAGACATAAATCCCAAAATTCGCTCGTCATTTGTGGAAGACTTAGTGTTGATTGTCCCGAAGAGTGGAGGATTATACTAAGGGTTTTGAGAAAGAGGCTGAGGAGATAGGGTTGGAAAGCGATGTTGGAAGAAGAGTTTGAGCCGTAGGCTTTGAGATGAATAAAAAAGCGACCGGTTAAGGGGAAGAAAAATGAGGTAGAGACGATTTTGGCAAGAGCATTGGAGATAGGCTTTTTGCGCTTTTTCTCGACCTCGAGACGCGAGGAAAAAGTGCGGACTTTAAGAATATTTGGACCACTCAAGCTGTCAGCTGTTTGGGCTGCAAGAGGCACGAGGAAAGTCTTTTGCAAACTGCTGGTTAAGGCTTCGACGGGGTTGGCAGTTGCGCTGAGAGCAGTAAGAGCAGGTTTTGAAGGGGATGGAGAATAGTATTTGTGCATTGCTTCTGGGAGCTTTTTTGATGGGAAAGACGATGAAGATGAAGATGAACCAGTGGCATTGGTGAGAGACTTGTCTTCAGAACCATGGCCACCTAGCTCCCGAGCTCCGAGACCGAGTGTGGTAAGAATAGCAGCGCGCTGAGCTAGAGAGTAATCGCCATCAAAAAATGTTTTGGAAAACCATTGTCCCATTTTTTCTGGAAGTGCAATGAGGATAGCGATCATAGCTTGTGAGCGCATTTCTTGGAAGTTCTCGATATCATATTTGTCTTGCAAACCAACAAGAAGAGTTGCGATCTCTTCCGCGTGAGAACTAACCTCTGCACCAAAATTAGCTTTACGCCGTATCAAGGAAGCTGCAGTGGAAAGTGCTAGTTTTTGACGATCGTAATTTTCAGTATCTCTTAGATAGGTGATGAGATCACGAATATAGACTGGAGCTGTTGGTTTATTTCTGATGACAAGTGTTGGATCTTCGTCAGAATCTTCGGCATCGGAATCGGGTTTGGCATAAGGAGTAAGTCCATCGTCATCAGATTCTACTTCGTCATCGTCTTCAATTTCTTCGATAGAGATAATTTTTGAATTTCCTTTGAGGGAATTTGGTTTTGACGCTGGCTTGGCCTTTGCAGCTTTCGTTGTTTTCAATATTTTTGGAACAAACGTCGACTTGAGAGGCTCGAGATTACCGATTGTATCCGATACGTTTACCAAACTCTTGTACCATTTTGCCTCGGATGTTTTCGTATCTTCAATCTTAAAATCCATAGTCTTATCTCCTTTATCAACTAAGCTGGACATGGCTTCTCCAATGACCATGCCCAAGAAGCGTGCTCGAGGTGATGATGCAGCTAATCTATTTGAAACAACACTCAAATGAGAACCCGACCTCATGATCATTGCAAGTCGAAGAGGCGACATTCTACAAACGTAGCCGGCAGACAGGAGGAGAACTTGTGCATGTACTTGGAATCGTATTAGCAAAGGAATGGTATTTGATTTCTTGAAGTAGCATACCTTCTTGTTGCAAGGTAGGCGCATGTCTAATATACAAATTATCACCAAACTGGCTCAAACTTCTTTCCAATATACTTTCCATATCCTTCTTACTTTTTGAGAGGGATGCGATTGCAGCACGTCGAATCGCCACACCTTCGCCTATACCAGCCCCCGAGGAGTTTGTCAACCAGGATATCAGATGATCTTTCCGCGACTCGTTATCAGCGATTAGCATGCTAATGAGCTTAGCCGCTGCTGATACGATGACTGCATTTGCTTGCCACCACTTCTCATCGTCCTCGGATGTGATATCCAATGATAGGTTATCCCGTGACAGTAGATTCAGAAATGTATAAAGCAGATTCCGTTGTTCAAAACTTGGAAGATATCCATATAGCTTCAAGAAATTTGCTGCGTGTTCTTCTTTTTGTAAGAGTAGAGAGCCTAAAATCTCTTTGGCAATATTATCTAGTCCCCGGTGAGCGTTGAAATCAAATCAATCCAATGAGTAGTCTTACCAATATGACCAAGCCTAAGACACTTTCCAAAGAGCTCGCTGCAGCTCTTCCATGCTTGCTCGGAGTCTTGTGGCAGGGCTTTCAACCAGAAGATGATATTTTGGCCAAGCCATCTGCTATAGGAGCCTCCATCGGCAACCCAATACTTGTCACTTGACTGTTTACTGAGTTCATTAGAGATTGCTTCGGCCTCGGCAGTGATACCAATGATCTTTCCACTCCCTATCAAGGTCAAGAACTCGTTGAAAAGAACTCTCTGCTTGATAGGAACATCGGATGAACTAGTGATAGTGTTCCAGAGCTTTTCGATAGTGCTTTCCCCTTCAAGAACTTCAACACAAAGTTGTAGCTGTATCTTAAGACTCTCTTCGATACTTGAACCTATACATCGTTAGATCATCAAATGAATAGCTTCTTTAAACCTAATTTTCAGATAGCTCACCTCCTATATTCTTTTTAGTCTCCTTGGACTGCTGCGTGAGTCGCTTTAAATTCAGTAATATAGCATTAATACCGGTTGTACTTCGAATTGATTTAAGCAGTAATTTGAAAATAGGAGATTGTTTGCTCTTCTTGGCCTTGCCGCCTGACTCATGAAAAATACTCCAGTAATTTGGTGTGACTTCAGACACTAAAACATGGACCAGCTGAGAAGTCAGGGGACCTGGAGAAGTAATACTAAAATCTGTCTTATTATCAAGAAATTCCAGAGCCGACCTCAAGTCGTCAAAGCTGGGCTGATTTTTCAGAGTTTCCAATGCTTGTTCAGCGCTTGATATGTGTATAGGATTTGAATGGGTCTTCTTGACTGGCTGGATTAATGGTGAAGAGGTAGAAACCTCAATAAGAGCATTTTCATCTTTTTGCTCTTGTCTCTTATAGACTATACTCACGGGTGTGAGCAGATCATCCATAGCTGCATTAAGTTTGTTTAATGAACGATCCCGAGTAGATTGTCAGATTCAAGTAATATTTTTGATTCTTATTAGAGTCTACAATATTTAGAAAAGCTAGGTACACGCCGGCCAATCGCGTCTAGCGCGTTTGCGATAGCGCTAACAAGCTCATGCACCTCGATAAGAGGACACTCCATTTCTAACAGTTCCGAGCTATTTCGATCATACAATTCTCCTTCTCTACAACAAATTCTTTTACCGCAGCAAGATACTCGAGAAACTATTAAATCCTCAAGTCCTCTAACTATGGCAACCCAAACACTTTCGAGATGGTACGCATATCCTTCCGATTTGTTTACTATCAAACTAACAATTCGAAGGACTTATTTAGACAATATCCGTCGAACTCCTGGACCATTTACTGATGAGGAGTTTGATGGTAGCGAGGCATGCACTACTCTCCTTGATCACATGAAAATCTTGTAAGTTTGGCCATTCTTGAAAATAAACAAAGAATATGTTGCTAATATGTCTCCAGGGTAATGTTGGTTGCCTAGAAAGTTCACAGAATAGAGCTCCGAATGCTAACAGAAAGTAGTGGAGCGGGAGGTCTTGGTTGCGAGATCTTAAAAAATCTAGCGCTATCAGGATTCAAGACGATTCATGTGATTGATATGGGTACTTTCTATCCAACCCAATCCGAGACAACAATCTGACTAAGCTGTTGTAGATACAATCGACGTTTCAAATCTGAATCGACAATTTCTTTTCCGCCATAGTGATGTTGGCAAGTCCAAGGCTGAAGTTGCAGCCAAATTTGTGGAGAAACGAGTAAAGGGTGTCACGATTGTACCGCATAATTGCAAGATCCAAGACAAGGATGAGGAATTCTACATGCAATTCAGCATTGTTGTATGTGGGTTAGACAGTGTCGAAGCCCGACGATGGATCAATTCTAAATTGGTCGACATGGTTGATATGGAAAATCCGGACAGTCTGAAGCCATTGATTGATGGAGGTACCGAAGGTATTAGAAATGTTTCAAGCACTTAAAACAAATTTGCTAACGATATTATCAGGATTCAAAGGTCACTCCCGTGTAATATTACCGACCATGACTTCCTGTATCGAATGTCAACTTGATATGCACACACCAAGAGCTGCAGTTCCTCTCTGCACGCTAGCTACAATTCCTCGCCAACCGGAGCATTGTATCGAGTGGGCTCACATTATGGCATGGGAGCAAGAGAAGCCATTTCCCAAGCTAGATAATGATGATCCAGAACACATTACTTGGCTTTACAAGAAGGCCCTAGCTAGAGCGCAAGAATTTAACATCCCGGGTGTTACTTATTCCTTGACACAGGGAGTGGTCAAAAACATCATTCCGGCAATTGCCTCAACTAACGCAATAATTGCGGCAAGCTGCTGTAACGAAGCGTTCAAAATCGCAAGCAGTACTAACCCCTCTCTTGGTTTGGAAGAAAATTATATGATGTACAGTGGAAACGATGGTGTTTACACTTACACCTTCAAGTTTGAGAAGAAGGACGACTGTCCCGTGTGTGGAAACCTGGCAAGAGATTTGAGCATCGACCCCAATTTGACTCTTCAGGAGTTTATCGATTCACTTGCTCATAGACCAGAAGCACAGCTCAAGAAGCCTTCAGTTCGTTCAGCCGACAATAAGTCTTTGTACATGCAGAGCCCGGAGAGCTTGCGTGTGAAGACTGAGCACAACTTGTCGAGGAAGATGGGAGAAATGACTGGAGACGGGGATGAGGTTGCAGTGACAGATCCGTCATTAGGCTCAGTCATGTTCAAGTATAGACTGAAATTTTCCAGGGCATTTGTGGCAGATGCTGCGGATGAGAGTGTGCCCGCTTAGCCGGAGTTCAGCTGTGAAAACACGACGAAGAATGAATGATGTGAAAATGAAGTAGATTTAGCGGGATCATAGCCAAAAGGAGTTCCGATAGCTTGCATATCTAGTTGCCTATGATTAGGTTTTGAGAGAATGACATCATATAAATAGCATTGATTTTTTGGTTATAATAAGCTCTTTAGAATCTAGATACCCATTTATCCACGAATAAACCAACCAACGCCATATGTCCTGAAACTCCTGCAATGCTCCCCGATATATCTCCACAAATTACTTCGTCATGTTTTGTAAACTCGTCTTGAATGCTTCACACTTTGTTCTCAGTGTCTTGATCGACTCGAGGAACAATTCATCACTATCCCATTGTCCCAAGCTCTCAATCGAGAAAATGAAATGATCTCTGACTCTTCCCAATTTGACCTTGCCTTGGAACTCCTCATGTCTTAAACATTCTCTGCTGACCGTATCCCTCATAGCATCTACAACCACTGCTTTGTCCTCGCCCTCGTGTCCTTCATATCCGCTTCCTTTAATCTTTGCTTCCTTTGCAGTAACCTTCTCGATTCCAATAACGCCGTCAGGGAAACATCTCTTGAACTTCTTGGCATCCTTACCCAAGATTGGTTGAGTAATATCAATCACTGGCAATAATCGATATGAAGCTGTAGCTACCGGCGAAAACTTGGCGTGATCCCTTCCAATTCCCTTAATCGCATGCATATCGATATCAATGACTTGACCGGGTCTCATCTTCGCGATCAAAATATCTGGATTAGGACTCTTGATAGTGTTCTCGCCGCTGAAATACTCGAGTTGTCTTCCAAAAGGCTTGAATTCGATATCCTTCGCATATACATGTGCATTGTGGTATTTTTTTCTTGGATCCGTTTCTCCTGGAGCAGCTTCCTTGTTGTGTGTGCATTCGACTTTCAGGGTCAATTGAATGGTATTATGATCGAAAGAGCCGAGGTGACGTTCTTCTTCGGGGGTTTCTTCCTCGGGCTTTTGGAACCATTTCATGAAATCTAAGAGTCCTTCTTTTCCTCCCTTGAATGGTACGAGACCGAGACGAGCGCAGAGAACTTCATCTTGGATTACAGAGGTGTTGTTTTTGACGAAACAGTATTCGATAGCGAGTGTGGGAATTTCAGCAATGAGGATTCGACGGAAGGCATTGGCGACTGAGGCATCGATGCCAATGAGGGAGAATGAGGAGAGGAGTGGTTCGTTTTGGTGGAATTGTACTTGGAGGTTCTCGGCGAATCTTTGTTTATTCCATGCATGATCTTCGTTAGGCCAATGACCTGGGAAATCTGTGGATGTGATGTCGGTGACGGTTTCGGTGTTTATTCCAACTATCTATGAATGGAATCAGAAATGAAATCAGTGTACATTTGAAGACTTTATACCTTTCTAGCTGCCAATTCTCTTTCAGAAAAGCTTCTGGGTGGTGGGGCATCAGCCGCAGTATATTTTTGTTTTGGTGCCATTTTGTATAATTCTCCAAACCCAAATAAAAAATCGATCGCGGGGTCGTTCTACTCTCAGTCGCACTGTCGCAAAGATTCTGAAGATACAAAAAAATAAATTTTGATATCGGCACCAAAGATCAACCGGCGCCGACCCTTGCTATCCACAACAACCAATCAAATGATCTTAAATAAGCAATGCTAAACAAAAGATCCGTGCTAAGAAGTCAAGAACATCATCAAGATAATCAAAGAGGCAAACGCTAAAACGGCCTCACTCTCCACTCCTCAGTCTCATTGTCTCTCTCAAAACATTGAGATCTGGTAAAAATCATCCAGTATCTCTCCAGTTTTGTTCACAATGGTCGCATCACTATTCCGGCAGGCCGGGCGCACAGCTACTAGATGCTCGTTGCGACCCACCACACTTCGTCCCTCAACATCAAGAGCCTCAATTAGAGCATTTTCAGCACTCCCAGCCCGCAGATACGCAGAGCCATACGAGGGCACAAGATTAGTTCCTACCGATGAACATTTCGCATTCAACAACACTCCAGATCATCTCGACGTAGCTCCCGATTCAAGACTGCACGAAGACGAAAATGTGGAGAAGAGGAAGATTCGCCATTATACCGTGAACTTTGGCCCTCAACATCCAGCTGCTCATGGTGTGTTGCGTTTAATTTTGGAGCTTAATGGAGAGGAAATCGTGAGGTCGGATCCTCATGTCGGTTTATTGCACCGGGGAACTGAGAAGTTGATCGAATACAAGACATATATCCAGGCTTTACCATACTTTGATCGATTGGATTACGTTTCTATGATGACCAATGAGCAATGTTTCTCCTTGGCTGTTGAGAAGTTGCTAAATGTTGAGATTCCTGAGAGGGCAAAATGGATCCGAACACTTTTTGGTGAAATCACTAGAATTTTGAATCATCTTATGTCGGTTTTGTCTCACGCAATGGATGTTGGTGCTCTTACACCTTTCTTGTGGGGTTTCGAAGAACGTGAGAAGCTTATGGTAAGAGAATTTTGTTATTATTGATATTAATTATCTAAGAAAATGTAATGGTGCTGATATCCAACGTAGGAATTCTACGAACGAGTTTCAGGAGCCCGCTTGCACGCTGCATATGTTCGTCCAGGTGGTGTCCATCAAGATATTCCAGTTGGACTTCTTGACGACATCTACCAATGGGCCACTCAATTCGGCGACCGTATCGACGAAACTGAGGAACTACTTACCGATAATAGAATTTGGATTGGAAGAACGAAAGGAGTTGGTGTTGTTTCAGCCGCTGACGCTCTGAACTTGAGTTTCACTGGTGTTATGCTTCGAGGTAGTGGTGTTCCATTTGACATCCGTAAGAGCCAACCTTATGATGCATATGACCAAGTCGACTTCGATGTACCAGTCGGTGTTCATGGTGATTGCTACGACCGATACCTCTGCAGAATGGAGGAATTCAGACAATCCCTCCGAATCATTCATCAATGCTTGAATAAGATGCCAGCTGGACCAATCCGAGTAGAGGATTACAAGATCTCTCCACCACCCCGTGCTGCTATGAAGGAGAACATGGAAGCACTTATCCACCACTTTTTACTATTCACCAAGGGATACACTGTTCCACCCGGAGAGACTTATTCCGCAATTGAGGCACCAAAGGGTGAAATGGGTGTGTACGTTGTAAGTGATGGAAGTGAAAGACCATACCGATGCAAGATTCGCGCGCCAGGTTTCGCTCATTTGGGTGGATTCGATCAAATCTCAAGAGGACATTTGCTTGCTGACGCGGTTGCTATCATTGGTACCATGGATTTGGGTAAGTTTTCATGAAAACATTCGTCGCTTTGCTTGTAGATCCATGCTAATCATACTCGCAGTCTTCGGAGAAGTTGATCGGTAGTCGTGATTCGACGGAAAGGGAAGTGAGAAAGGAAAATAAGATGCCGGTGATGGTACAGTGGTTTCAAGCAATTCCGGCGCAGATTTTTCTCCTTTGTTCTCAATATACAAATTCTAAGTGAAAGGCTGAGTTAGCATAGTTCCAGCATTGCACGACATAAATGACTATCCCAAAAAAAATTATCTGCATCTGAAAACTTACTTGAGATTTTTGCGTTGTTTCTTGCTTGATTCCCTTACATTGTTGAGTTTGGTCGTGGCATGCTGCTGATGACTCTCGGCGTACGCAACAGGGAAATGCTCATAGCAGCAAGTGTATCTTGAGAATGCATTTGAGCTTGTCCCTGAGTATTTGCTTGAGTAGTTGCTTGTGTCGCATGAGAATCAGTTTGAACTGGTCCGGTAGTAGTAGTCATCTGCATTTGAAATTGTCCCATAGATTGAGTGGTTCTAGCTCTTTGAACAGTGTTGCGTTGAGTATTGCCATTTCCATGGCGTCCATTGCGTCTAGCTCCATGATGACCCTCATTGAGATGTCTCGGAGCAGCAGGAGCTACCAAAGGCAAGTCCCCTAGATAGGGAACCTGTGGTGGGAGTGGAGGTAAACCATTATCCGAAGCGTGCCATACATTTCTTGGACTAGAAACACCATGAGAAAGAGGGGAGAATGTGGGAGCACGAGTAAAACCGCCCATTCGTTGGTTTTCGGCCATGGAGACTGCGGCAGGACCTTGAGCGCGTGTTTGGGGTGAGCCATGTGCATTAGTATTGGCACTGGTGCTGGTATTGAAATTAGGACGATCCATATAGTAGCCTGCGTAGTTATAGGTGTCTCGTTGGGCATCGGTTTCCATGGCTTGGTGTTGCGGATAGATCATTGGATAGGTTGTTGGATCTGCAAATGCAGTAGGAGGGGCGTGTTGAAATCTAGCTTGGCTTGGAGTACCTGTTTGACAGTATGCTCGAGAATCCATGCCACCAATTGGTGCTCTCTCAGAACCGTGCATTGGCATTGGCATTGGCATTGACGCATTAGGCTCCGGATTGGGACTCCAGGAGTAGTGGTTTCCAGGGTAGATAGCGCTACCATTTCCATCACTATAAGTAGATGGAGCGAAACTGGGACTCTGATAGCTAGGAGGACCTGAAGAAGGGGGTGGAGGCATCTCAAAAGAGTGAAATGTATGAGTTTCAGCTCTGTGATTGGCGAGAATGGGATGTCCTGGAGGATAGACACCCATGTTTGACATTCTTGGATCAGGGGGAATGATCATCATATCTCCGTACATAGGAGATGAAGTTGTCCTAATTGGCGGGTTCTCGACAGGCCGAGCAGGTACAACGCCTGTAACGGGATTCATGTCGTATGGACCTCTTCTATGGACGTTGGCGACATGGAAGTATCGGTGGGACGAGGCTGGATCGCGGGGGTGAGGATCGCGATAACCTGGTGGTGTAGTGTTCATCATAGCTTCATTGTTTGATCCTTGCATCATAACGTGATTTCCGCCAATTTCTCCCGTTTGTGTGCCTTTTCCCTCGTGTCCTCCGCCATTGTTGTTATTGCCAGCGTTATCGATTGTACCTGCAGTATTCGCACCGGTATCTCGGCCTCTTCCTCGTCCCCTGGTTCTAGCTCTTCCATTTCCCTCTCCCTCTCTCTTGAAATCTCTAGACTCCAAATCACCACCCCGCTCTCTCTCCCGACGCTCTCTCTCTGCCCTATCAAAAATAACCTCACACTTACACTCTCCTCGCTCATGTCTCTCTCGATGAGCATTCTCTTCGGCTATAACGCTCATATTCCAACTGACACGCATGCAAGCATGACAGAATTGGTTGGCAGGAATGGTTTGCAAGGCCGGAATAGAACATGGGGGGAAATTCTCGTTTTGAGCGGTAGTTGGGCATTTCGTAATGCAAGGCAAACTGCAGTGGCCACAGGTGTAGCCCCAGAACGACTTGAAGCACATAATGGGCGATTCGATGGTTGTGCGAGTAACGTGATAGTTTGTGGTCGAGAATGTGTGTGATTTGTCGTTTAATGGCTTTGCATAGGTATCAGAGTGTTATTTCGCACGAAATTCGGTGTATTATTGTTGAAATTGAAGCTATTACTACAATCGCAGCTTTGTAGGAGGAACGAGGAAGGTTTAGAAGATATAGTTCGAGGATTAGTTCGAGATTCGAAGTGGTGTTTCAAAACGTTGGGTGGTAGCGTGGTGAAGGGGTTCGATTTGAGTTAAGTGAATGAGAATCGCTTTATCGAAAGATTATTCAAAATTGTAAAAACTGCCTGTATGTCCAATCAAATTCTCGAATTCGAGTACGTGGGAGTGTTATTTGAGAGTTTGGGAGTCGTATGGTATGGGAGATTGATAGATATGGCCTGAATCGGGGTGCAATAGTTAGTTGATGTTTCGATCCAAAAGAGAGAGGATTTGAGCAGGAACCGGGAGTAAAGGGAGACTTACCTTAGTATGCAAGAACTTCGTAGAGTCAATTTTCTTACGAGAAGTAATGATGCTGTCGTTGAATACTGTATAATGCTTGTGTGAGTGCTTGATTACATTGTGCAATGAGGTCCACAGACTACGATTGCGTTATGCTCTCCCGTTTTCGAAGCTTCAAAGAAGACAATGGGAAGGAGAAGGAATGAAAAAAATGCATAATACATACCTTTTGTGGAAGAAGCCTCGAAGTATCAACGGTGAAGACTCTGAGATATCAGTAAGTCTTCGCAAAGCTCCAATGCTTGTTTCACCGGTATAGATGCAGGATATTAAGGCTAATTGGGAGTAACAAAGGAGGGGGGATACTCGTGAAAGAGTAGTTATACGTACATTGATCGGCCTGCGAGAAGAAACGCAATGTTCCCAATACCTTTGAAGCTCTCTCTTTCCAAAGCAGTGGTAGTAATAGTAAGTATCTTGTTCTCCAAGGTAGCAAGTTAGTTAGATAAAGTTCTAATAAAGTAGTGCTGTGGGGGACTTACGAGATTCTGGCCGTGTTTTGTAAAGTTGTGTTGGAAGAAAGAGGGCAGCTCCAGAGATACTACTTTATGCTCAAGAGCTTCAGAGGATGGGCGAGATCGGAGCGATAATGAGGTGAATACTAAGAAGAAAAAGAAGAATAGTGGAGATCACGGGGCCGTTTATCCAAAAATTACTTGCAGATATCTCAGATTTTCCTTCAGATATTGCGGAATGAGGGGTATTAAAGCGGGTACTGGAGATGTACTAGCTGTTCTTGCGTCATTGAGAACCTTGATAGAGAAGGAGCTGTTGAGCTGCACATCTGTTGGGAATATGGGGCTTGGCAGAGTTTGTTTGTGGGCTGTTGTGATGATTGTTAATGATATCTGGTGAATATGACTACCTGGTGCTTGTTTCTGCCTTGTTTGTTCAAGTATGTAGCATCTTGTAGTACCTTTTAGTACTTGAGCTTCACTCTATTTACTTTATGAGTATTCTGTCAATATTGTCAATGAACATCAGAATTATGTTCATTAATGTTTATTCTAATCTTGATATGATTACACTTGGAGAGAGAAATAGAAAAAACCAGTGTTCTCCTTGATAAGTCATCATATGATGCATTAAATACTCAGTTTCATTAACAAAAGTAGAAATTAATACAGAAATTGATATTGTAGACGATTCATTTGGAGTAAATGTATCATTGAGTGAATTTTGGTGAAATTAAGTTCAGAATTGTTGTTTTAAATGCCTTCTATAGACCTTTAAGACATTTCTTTGATATATATATGAAGGTTAAAAATGAGCCTTGGAAAATTTCTCGGTAAATGAAGGGTAAAATAGGGGATTTGGACATTTCGAAAGACATAAATGTTGAGATCATGCTAATGTTGATGAATTATGAATAAGAATGAAAAGAGCATAGTTCACATTGGATTGTTGGTAATCTATATTTTGAAGGTCCAGATCGAGTATGAAGTCTTCGAGAGGGTTCAATATTTTGTTCAGAATCATACAATTAGATTCTTATAATTCTCGGGACGAGAGTTGGCAGGCAAGTATATAGCTTGTTTCGGTAATTAGTTCATCTTTCAGGGCTTCAAACCTAACTGAGATAAGATGAAACCTTTATTGAGAAGTTTATCACCAATTCTTTGTGAGCTTTGGTGATATGCCCGAACAGCGAACAGTAAAAGCTGTTTAGGTGTGAACTAATCTTTTGGAAAGAGGAAACAGGATTACAAGAGACAAGAAAGACTGAATATCTCATTGAATGACGTACTTTGCTTGTCTTTCAGACTATCAGGATGAGATTCAACGGTCAACAGTCGAAATTTGTTATACATTAATCTCTCTTTTGAAAACAGAAAGTTGAAAAAACAAGACTAGTGAGAATTATTGTCTTGAGCAGATCTAAACTTTCAGCTTCTTTGAAATCTCGAGAGATGAGATATAATGGACGGGAGTTGAAGTTGTTTATAGTTTAGCTGATTCCTTAAGCCTACAAGATTGGAAAAAATAAGACTACTGTAACTTGTTGTCTTGGGCAGATCTCGACTTTCAATGAGCATGAAACTTCCTAAGACGAGATCTACTGGGCAAGAGTTGAAACAAATCATAATTTCATCCACATTTTAAGCTTTAAAAGTTGAAAAAATGAGACTATTTTACGTTATTATACTTTGAGGATTTCGACAATCAATTTGCTTTGGGGTTTCGAGATGAGAACATGACAAAGCATTGTACGTATAATTTGAAGGAACATCAACCTTTGGAGAGTTCGGAGCTGATAGTCTAAGGCAGCAGTGGGTATATTTCTAAGTGAAACTTTTATTTTCCACTCTTTCCATTCAAACTCATCTCATGATTCAGCAAACAAGGTGAGAGGTTGTTCAAGCATGAATCTTTCTTTAAAGGGTAGAAATCTGTGCATGCAAGACGAATGTAATTCGTATCTTAAGGGCAGTATCATGCTCTCTGAGATCTTCCTGTATTCGCCTTGGACAGCTAATAATATGATCAAATTCACCATCACTTAAATTTTCGAGTCTATTATTAATTTGTATCAACTTTGTAAGAAATCTATGCCTCGATCTATGTGAATGAGATGGGGAATTGTAAAAGCCGCGATTTTCAAAATTAACATCGAAAAATGACTACAATTGATGTTGGAAAGAGAAGCTAGTCCCATTCATATATCCTAGCTCTTTCTGAACTTCACTCGATTCAACGATTCACCGGTATTCAACGTATTATCCAACTTCAAATCTCACTTGAAATGCCCTCGATTTGTTGTTGTGTCGTACAGGAGTGATCATGTTGAGCAAGGAGATCTCTAGCTTGGAGATAGGCTACACAGAAATTATTTGTATCTGCAGATAGTCTATCATTTATACTACCTGCTCTGCAGACTATCTACAAAGCCTTCCAAATAATCTGCTTTGTATAGATTATCGTTAGATTATCTGCAGACAATCTAATTCTATCAATATTGCACAAAGTTCATGTAATTTTATGATATCGAAGCTTGCATCACCCATAATCTAGGATCAGCTTTGAAAAAGTGTTTTAAATTCTGAATTATCTCTTGATTTGGAGAGACAAATTGTCTGCAGATAGTCTGCAAATTATCTGCGTTGACTTTTTAGAAATCTGTTCTGCAAGCAGATGATATGTAGACTTTCTGTGAGGCCAATAATCTGTTTCGCAGGTACCCGCTGCGCAGCCTCCTTAGAAAACAGTTTATGTTCTTCGAAGCCTTTAAGTCAATCTTGAAAATTGTCCCAATTCATACCTGAATCCAAGAGTCTCAACCTCCAATACTGCGTCTTTTCCCCAAATAATCTGGTACTATGTAAAGTGAATAAATTCAACGTAGAAAGGTAGTGAGAGTGGTGAATAAGGGAAGTGTCATTTCGGTATCGTGGTTACAGTCCATCGACCTTTCCTGACGAGATTCACGGCCTCCGATGAGCATTATGAATTTCATGTCGTTGTGAAATTTCTTTCAGTCCTTGATGAAAATTTCGAGCTTCGAAAATATCATCCAATGAGTATTTGAGAGTACAAAGTCACAGCTTATCTTGCTCCTTTATGAAAGTCTGTAATTATAGTATTGCCCAACTTCTTTTCAAAATATCTATGTTTATAGTTGAATCCCGTCCTCTAGATCCTGCAGCATTATTCTAAAATAATCTCCTGGTGTTCTTTGTTCCAAAAGCATCAGGAAAGAATTGATGGTTTTCGATCTTGGTTTCCCTTTCCTTCAAACTTCGGATCTAGTTGTAGTGAATTTCAAGAGAAATCATCATTTACATGAGACCATAAGTGAGTGCACAGATGATCGCGATAGTAAGAGGCTTGGATCCGATATCGGTGCTTTGGACCGCAATTGGATCTACGGGAAGGCTGTGAATAGATTCACTGAATTCAAAAAATGAGAATCGAATGAATTATAGATTGACAATAATTTGCTGAGCGTTCACGGATTCGCTTACTTATTGGTATGGTAGCCTGGGGGAAAAAGTATTTCATGCTAATGGTATGATCATGTGAGAGGAAACCGTAGGAGAAGAGATTTGCAGAGCTACAGATTTGTATCATCTAAATTGTCGATGAATGATTTTTTTTCAATACTATTTCATTCAGCGATACAGGTCCACGATGTTTAGACCATCATATCTAGCTTATCAGAGCTTTATAGAGATCCTGCGTCAGAATGCCTGATCGGGACGATACGTCAGCAACGATCCTGCATCAGCATACGGCAGCTCCATTAGAAGAGTCTAATGCAAGGTATTGGGCTCTGTAATGGTACCAATTGTGATATCCTGATGAAGCCAAAAATATCGAATAATTCGTTCTGTGGCAGCCCAACATGTTTTGCCATTGAATTGCCTCATGTATCTCTTCCCATGTAAAAGAGAATCTCAAATTTTCAGCCGAGTTTTGAGATTTCAGAATTTATGCAAGTTTCTCGAACTTCGAAATTCATCTCTCAGCCCATGTATCGAGTGATGATCCATTTACAAAAGCCCGTGAAACTTCATAATTCGATCTTTCGATCATGAATGAATAAACGAGATCTCGATGATTGATCCAAATCCTTAAGATATCCGAAAATGAATCTACTGACAAACCGCGTTGTGTTTTTGTTTTCAAGGGCAATTCTTTTGCTTGTAATGACAAGTTATCTGTTGTCTGGGGAGAAAGAAAGGGGCGATTATTAACCGAAGGTTTGTTTTGTGCCAAGAGAGAGGCAGAGCAACTCTAGTACATGCGTCATCACGACTCATTGTTTGCTTACTACACTTCATGAAATGTGAGCACTAAATTTCTTGTTAGAATAATTCTGACTTTCATATATCGACCTTAGATCATGATGAATAGCAGTTCATATTGCGTGCTAGATGATAGATTCATGTCAAGTTGGCGCGTTCTGGACAGATGTTGGATCAATGATTTTAACCCTCTTAAGTATAACTTACATCATTTTTATTACAAATTGCAGAAACCTTGTATTCTATCTAGTTCTTCCGATTGGAAAGTATTTATGAATTGGCTGAATTTAGTGTTGGCCTCTTCTTGGAGTACACTTCATTGATGTTTGTTGCACATCGCAAGCCCCCTGTAAGTTTTTGGTTAATGCTGGTATGTTCTTGGTTGGTCTTAGCACCCACGCAATGGCAACGTCTTAATGACTGACCAAAGACGAACCTAAGTGATAAATGGAATGTGTTGCATATCTCGTACCCCTGCGGTTCCTTAGCTGATACTAGCTGCAATGTTTCTAGCTGCTATTATTTACCGCATCTTTTCGCGAAATATATACGATTGATATATCGGCATCCATTTTGAAAAAGTCACATTTCCTTTACCATCGTGTTCAGGAACCCTCCCATCTAAAATCGACCCGTTGGTATTTTCTCCTCTTACCTCTATTATCAAGCCACTAAAGCTCACAGAGGCTTATGGGTTTGATGACTATGATCTTCAGGTTGGTTCTCTAAGAGCTAGTCCTTGATTGCACTTCATAATTGAAAAAAGTTACAATGTTCCCAGATTGTCTACATTCCTCACAGCTAATTTGCAGTATTCAAAGAATACGCGGTGGATGTTGTCTTCCTTTTGACCTGTGAATCATTCGGTCAAATTAGATTCATCATCAACACGTTCTAAGTAAATCCTGCTCATAATCACCATTAATTGGGAGTTCGAGTAAATATATAGTTGTATATATATATAGGGCGCAAATGAGTATAAACTATCTACTCTAACTCCCAAAACACATACACACCCAAACCGACATTATTACTCCAAAGCCCAATCATGGATATTCAACACACATACACACACAGCTATCACCACATAGCCCACGGTCCCGTCCTATCAAATCCACTTATATACCTACCTCTCACAGCTCACAGGCGATCCCCGTTTTCCCTTCAGAAATTATACCTCAAACTCCCGTTTCGGTGTCCTTTCTGCAAAGACCCAGATCTTCATGATATTGTTCCTTCTGGGAAGGGCGTGCTTGTGATTATGAATTCACTGAAGAAAGAGGACGAGAGGAGTGAAGTGATAGAGAGGTCGTCTGAGTCAAAGGTACTTCCATCTATTCCATCCATATACTCTGCACCATACCCTCCATATCTGTCCGCCTTCTACTCAAGATTCTACACCCCACCTCCTCCTTTACCGTTTTTTCCTCCACATTTCCCATTCTCTCCGACCTCTTACTATTCTTCGTCTCCGAAAATTTCAAACACATGGAAAATAATACGCATTTGTGGAGTCGAGGACATCAAGAGTAAAGAATGGACGCATGAGATCGAGACCGAAAAATTAGACGATAACAACGCAATCGAGCATCCCGAAGATGTATGGAGCGAGCGACGACAGAACTTCGCAACCAGAGAAGGGGAATGGATCCCGATGGCTTGGATCCCTAAACCTGTTAGGAATGTTGATGTTTCAGCAATTCCAGACACCGGACCACAGGGTACTTCTGATTCCTTCATCCATTCGCGCTTCCCTCCTCAGTATTCTTCTTTTTCCTCCTATCACTCCAATTCGAACCCTCAGAATAAAAAACTCCACATCTCGCAATCCTGGAAAGGTACAGCAGGCGAAGATTCCAACGGTTATGGATATCGTGGGAGAATATTGGGTCAGAGTAGATTACCCGGGATGATGAGTGAGCTAGATGCTTATCTGCAGAACGAGAGGGCGGAAAATGGAAATTGGGAGAGTAGAACAGACATGAGAGAAAGAATCAGGGAGAGGGGGTTGAGATGGGAATGAGAGGCAGGGAGAGAATTTCAGACTTGGTAGTGCGTAGATGATGCATGGATTTGATGAATTGCGTTTTGAAAAACAGTCGAGGATATTATAGATGCGGACCTGAAAGACGCTAGAGTTTCCTAAGATTTACGGCGAAACTGGGTTGGATATGAATGCAGACAGAGCATCAGAGAATACGAACAACGCGCATTGTGTTCAATAACGACCACTTCACTAAACTTTGATTTAAGGGTTCTAAGTCAGAATTCGCGTCACAATTCTAATGGCAGCATTTTTTTCAATGTTTCGTTTTGTTTTAGTAACTTTCTATCCTTATCCTTCGTTTCTCGAGATTTTTTCTTCAAGAAAGTAGTCCTTCATCAAAAATTTCCCCTGTCCAGCACCAATTTTGAGTATTCGCACCATGCTTAATGTATCTTATCATATGATATGGTATTGTGTCAAATCATGAAATGCATCGAATGCAATTCTGTCTTTTTAATCCTTGTCGTGTCATAAAAACTCAAATCCTCCCAGTAACAGTTGATGGGTGCGCCTTTTAGTAAACAGAAAATGAAAATGAAAAAATGACATAAAACAAAAGTAGCTCAGCATCAGCCCACGAGAGACATACCGATTCTGCATACTATGCAATAAAGACTTGGAGGGTATGCCCATCCCACATATCATACAAACATTTCCTGGTTCCTTGTGAGATAGAACGGAAACCTAAACACCATTCTCCCCATTATCTCTTCGTTCACGTCTCTGGTTAGACCTCCGAGCAAGATCTTCAGAACCATAAACATCGCGAAAAGCTTCGAGTTGTCCAGTTAAACCACGTAACATTCTTGACATTTCGAAAGCCATTTCTTCATGTGCTGCTTCGCCTGTCAAAGCACGAACCGAAGGAGCATTGGGTAGATTTGGGAAATGTGCCATGGTATATGGAGCATTTGGATCGCGAGAAAGAGCAGAAGTTGGAGGTGCTTGAGTCGAAGCGGTTGCGTAGTCTGAGTCTGTATCATTGGCATCTGTATTGTAACCCATAGTACTCTCAGCAGCTGAATCCGAAAAGTCCGATATATCGGCAATGTCGCGTAGAGCATTACCAGTACGAAGACGAGGTGGACGATCTGCACGAAGTGAACGTGATGTACTTTCAGAACGAGGAGGCGTAGCAGAAGTTGGGAATGCTCCCATTTCTTCTGTAACATAGATAGAAGGTTCGCGCTCATGAGATTTGGCATAGATAGAAGGTTCGCGCTCATGAGATGTGGCGTAAAGAGAAGGCTCGCGCTCGTGGGAAGGCACAAATAAAGAGGGTTCACGGGAGTGAGAAGGCGTATAAAGAGAGGGTTCACGGGAATGAGAGGTACGTTGATAAAGTAAAGCTTGATCTTCGAGTTCAAACGGATTGACTGTAGAAGACGATAAGCCTTGTCCAGGATTGCTTATAATAGAAATAGCATCAGAATCTGCCGTCGATGGTCGACCAAAGTCGGGATTAAAAGCTGGTACTGGATCCGGCATGCTCATATCTAGATCGATGAGAGATTCTCGGAAGGACAAACGAGGCATCCCAGTGTGGATTTCTGCAGGTGGAAGCCCACCACTAAATCCACCTAGAGGCTCGGTTGGATGATGAATCAAACTAGGACGACCACCGATGCCTGGAGTGAATGCTGGTTTTGGAACTTCATAAGTTGAAGGGGGAAACCTAGATACTTCTGGATCTGCTGACGCAGGCGGTACCATTGCAGGAAATTTCCATTCTCGTGTACGTCGATTTGGATTTGTATCAGCTGGATCGCTAAGTGCTGGTCGACTGAAATCGGGCAATGTAGTCATATAATCTTCATCGGGTTCATCTCGTGCACGCCTTCCAGCTTTGATAGTATCCATATCCGGGAATACAGATATACCTGTTTCGGCATCATGCCCTCCAAGATCAATCATAGTATCTCTGATAGATGTTTGCGCTGTGTCATCGCGTAAAGGTAAGTCGGAACGAGATGGAACAGGTGGTAAATCGGAGGTTGGTGGAAAATACGGCCGGCCATAATGATTGCGAACGTTATCCTCATAGCTTGTTAGTGTGTTCGGATCAAAGATCTTCTCTAAAGGACCTCGAGATGGTGCTAGGGCCTCTGGTGGAGGACGGCGTCGTCCTTTTTGAGGTGGCGGACGGGCAGTTTCTTGAGGGAAGCCAGCATCAAATTCAACACCTGAGCCATACACGTCGTAAACATCTTGAGCAGTTGATTTGCGTCTAACTTCTTGTTCGAATGCGGCAGTTGTACTAAAGTTCCACTCATCATCGGACAATGCTGTTGAGGAGAACTCTGAGGGTGCTTGCGCTCCACCTAACATAAATAGCGATTTTCTGCTTCCCCCATGATCTTCCCACAACTTGAATGCCCTGACGAGATGAGAAAGTGAGGACATTGGATATTTGGAGCTAGTGTTGAGAATGTAATGATGATTTTGAACTCGGTCAATGGAAGGACGTTCACTTGGGAATTCTTCCAAGCAGAAGGCAACGAGGTCTCTCAATTCGTCAGAATAATCGCCCCCCTCAAGTCGTGGAGCATGCTGTTTTATAAGAGAGCCAAGTCGATCAAATGGAAGCCGACTCATGGCATTAGGCGGAAGACCAGTGGCGATCTCATAAGCCATACAACCGAAAGCCCATATATCAACTTCTTTACCATAGCTAGGGACAGCGTCAAATAACTCTGGCGCCATCCAATGTGGTGTACCAATAACGGTAGATCTCTTGTCAACCTTTGTTTCCATGGTTCCAGCAACACCAAAGTCGCAAAGTTGAACTGCACCTTCTTCAGTAATAAGAACATTAGCACACTTGATATCCCGATGTATGATGCCAGCCTCGTGTACCCATTTGATAGCCTCGGCGACCTCGCGAAGTATTGGTATGATCCATTTTTCTTGTAAGCCTCCGGGAGCGGTAGGTTTCATAAGCGTAGCAACACTTCCTCCGCCACAGTATTCTGTAATCATCCACATGGCTTGTCCAACTGGTAATGCTTCGATGACGTGATTGATATTTCGAGCTTTGTTTTCACTCAGAGTCTTCAGAGCGGTAATTTCTTTCAAGAATTCGGCATAAGAATTGGCATTCTTTGGGTTGATCGTATCGCTCTCCTCAATGTCGATGATCTTCACAGCCACAATGGCAGCCGATACCATGTCCTTTCTATTTGGTGTATTAGCATATTGATCAAGCGATCAGGAACGAAACAATATCATACCCTTTATAAACACGTCCAAAACTTCCCTTTCCAATTAATTCTATCAACGCATATTTAGGTGGTTTCTTTCCTGATTTAGTTGCTGCTTCAAGAACTGAAGCTTGCATGAGCCGTGCATCCTCGATAGCTTTTGTCTTGATCGAAACTGGTTCGGAGTTTCTGACTTGGAGCTTGTCCATTTCGGCAAAATGGGCTCCTAAAGCTACGAGGCTAACGTCTAAAAAAGAAAGCTGCGCAGGAGGTATATTTGCACTTCCAGGTTCAACGTTTGTTTCTGGAACTGGAAGACGAGATGCAAAAGAGTTTCCCTGTCTGTCTGCAGATATTTGGGAGCTGTTACGTGGGATATAAGCTGATTTTTTGCTTACGACTGAGGCCTTTGGCAAATCGCGTGGTGTAGGAGTTATTTGACGGGAAGAAGAGAAAATCTGTCGGGGACGCGAGTTTGTAAGCGGTTGTTGGGTGGCGGATGAATTGTCTCGCGACCAGTTCTGCGGGGACTTCAATTCAGAAAGAGGCGATTGAGCTCTATAGCCTTGTGACGAAGGAGACGGTGTTTGGAGCTCTCTCTGAAAACTTCTAGGTTGAGGTATCTGGGAGCGATATGCCACCTGAGTTGCTTGAGCCGTCGAATCTTGCTGAGAAACGTTGATAGGCGAATTGAAGCCAAAGGTACTGGCGCCTCTGGAAACTGGAGAGCCGATGGAGATGTTGCGATCAATTTGAAGTCTATCCACGCGCAATCTATCGTGTTCGACAGAATCAGGTGCAACGAGAGTGTGCGACTTCTTGACAGGATTGATTGAAGCAGAAGCTTGCAGTTGTCTAACAGTAACGGATTTTGAAAGATTAGAAGTGGTAATGTCTGAATAATACTCTGAACGACGATTAAGAGATGAAAGCGAAATAGAGAGTTCAGACTCTGCAGCTCGAACTTCTTCTGATGTCGGTTCTTCACGAAGACTACCGTCTGGATAGCGTGTCGCGCAAAGGGTTGCAAATTCTTGCTCTTCAAGGCTGTTTCGATCTCTGCCACTAAAGAACAAGTATCTGAGACGAGCGGTACCGACTGGATTATGATCTGGTCGACGAATCGTGAGTGAGCGCTCAAACTTGGCTTGCTTTCCTGCTTCCTTCTCTGCCTCTCTCTTTTGATCCTCTTCAGATTGAGCTGGATGAGCTAGAGATTCTTGAAGAGCTTTACGAGCCTCCCTTCGCTCTTCTCTGCGTGCTTGTGCCCGCTCGAGGTTAGCAGCAACTTGAGCGTCGTCTGTTAAAGTGGGATCTTGAGAAAGTTTCTCGGACCTTGAGCTTTGAAAATAAGCACGATAACTATCCTCCTGAGCACTATCTTCGGCAGCGTTTTCAGCGAGCGTATCACAATTGATCCACTTGTCAGATTCTTCCCTAAGATATTGTCTACCAATAGAAGAAGCCGATGAAACGCGTCGTAAGTGACGATCTATTGCAGTCTCAGATAGTTGAGAGGTAGTGAATTGTTTGCTTGAGCGTCGGGCAGTTTCGCTAGATTTCTGAGTTTCTGTGGTTTTTGAAATTTGAGGACTGTGTATAAAGGAATTTTGACCTTCGAGTCCAAATGAACCGCGAGACTTGCGCAGTTCAGAAGCACCGCCGAAATGATTATTAGGTGGGGGTTGTTGTAAAGCTCTCGCTGTCGGAAGTAAATTCTCCGGTTCTTGCGTTGAGGACTCACTAGAGTAACCTCGGGAAAGCAAGTAATTTGGTCTTCCTTGAACTTTAGGTTTCTTCGCACCTTCCGAAGCTGTGAGTTTTTTTCCTTGAGGTTTTGGTAAATTTGAGCCACGTTCTTCTTGAGTCAGCGGCGGTGCGTTTGTAGTCACGTGAGGTGAAGTATTTGCACCGTTTGTCGCGTCGTCAAATGTACTACTTCCGCTGCTGGGGTTTCTTGTACTATGGAATCCAGCTGCAAGTGGAGAGTTATCAAAATCTCGTAGTACAGCTTCATGTGCTAGCAAGGCTGCTTTGTTGGCTCGCACCGATGCTTCAATTTCCCTCTGCCTACGCTTTTCCGCAGCCTCGTCAGACTCGATGTCAAGGAATTCAGGCGTTGGTTCAGTATAATTGTAATCGTAATCACTCCTTTGCAAGGAGGTAAGAGCCTCGTAGTATGGTTTTGAGGTTGACTTTTCAACGTCGTTCTTTGGTGTATCCTCACTCTCAGACCTTGAACCCGAAGTATAGCCGCCGCTTGTGCTTGTTACAGAATTGGGGTTGTGCTCCTCCTGTGGCGTAACCTGTTCAGGAGTAATTGACAATGCACCAGTATCAATATGATCTTCTTCTTGTCCCTCCCTTAACGTATGATTGAAACCTGGTGTGCTGTACCCGCAACGATGATAATCGAGGGGAGCAATGTATTGACCGGCAATTAAACCCAAAGGATCATAAACCCAATCTTCACCTGGATCCTCCTATGAACAAATAAAGTCAGTAATTGTTGAACTGTTGTACTGTTGTACTGGCCCCTGTGAGCAAGCAAGATGATTCCCAGACAATGGATGCTGCAGGGAGCGAGAAAATTTGATTTGACGGGTAAATAAACAAGGGGCTGAACTCCCAAAGAATAGAATGAAGGCTTACAAATGATGTGACAACGTTATTAAGAATTCCTTCCTCCTCGGTTGCTCCTGCTGGCTTTTCTAAAGATTTGAACAGGTTAGAGATTCTGGATCTTAACTTGGACTGTGGCTTCGCAGTGGATTCGCCAGGATCATCCTGATTCTGCAAGTGAGACATTGTTAGTCAGCAGCGGCGGCTATATTCTAGTTTCATCTGCAAATATCAACGTCAAACTTACTTTGAGATCACCATATTTCTTGCGATGTTCTTGTTTCTTCTTCTTTAAGAACTCCATCTTCTCATCGTGCGCCTCTGTAAGTTGCTTTAACTCTGTGCGATATTTGGCAATCAGTGATTTATTATGTGCAATGAAATTGTGTGTATTTAACGCATTTGACGTATGAATGGCAGGAAGCAAATTTGGCTGAGACAATTTTCTCAATGGTGACTTTGTAGGAATTGGCGGCGCCGGCGTATTCGAAGCAAGTAGGAAATTTGTGATTGTATCATAGGAGGCAGGGCGAAATTCGGGAGTTGAGCTAGCGTGTTTGAGGAAATTGTTCACACGCGAATTTCGACCACCCAAGCTTTCTTTCTCGACTCTATCTTCACTAAGAGCTTTGGATGTGTCGTTCAATGTTTTTGGAATACCAGAATGGATTTGAACAATGTTCCTAGAACTTTCAGTTGCCCGGTTACCACCTCTCTGTGAGATGGTACAATTGCCTTGCGATGCAACACCTTTCTCTTTGAGGTTTGGATTTCCTTCCTCTCTTAAACCGGCAACAACGAACGCTTGGAACTCATCTTCAGTGTGAATACCCGATCTTTGACATCTTTCTCCCGAGTTATTTCCAGCCGGACTCCATGACTTTGTTGGATCAACCTGTGGCTCTAATGATCGATTGTGATCGACAACAGTTCCAGTCAATGCGATATTGCGAATAGTCTCGTCGCTGGCTATTTCTGTAATTTCTGACGTATCATCAACAGTTTCTGGAATGATAAATTGTGTAACGGACTCATTAAATGTTACCGATTGCTTTCGATGTGGCCTTTTAGAGGAGCTGAGATTGCTTCGGGAACGAGGTTTGTACGGTAAGATCTCCGTTGATGAGCACGGTGTAGTTTGCCCCGTCAAATTCTCCAATGAATTTCGGGCGCTATCATTCAATTGATGGGGATTCTGCGTGAATTTTTCCAAATTGTCGTTCTGCATATAAGGTTGTGTCCGTTCCGCTGGTAGGATTCCTGGTGGAACTTTCTCAGTGAGAGTGGGAGGTTCATTAACGCCAGTGGGCATCAATTCAGATCTGTTCTTCCTGGTTTGCTTCGAAAGCGCAGGCTCAATGAGCCCTCGACGGGCTATTGGGGGTGCTCGGCCAATCTTTGGATCGTTCACCTGTTCTCTGCCTTCTAGCCGTAGTCTCTGTTCGGTAGCCTTTCTAAGCTCATGCTGAAATTGCGCCTGTTCGACGTGCTTGTCACGTTCTTCTTGTGTTTGTGCTAGGACTTGAAACTCGCCGCCCAAGCTTGCCCCCGTCTTGCCCAGCTCGATGTTTCCATCCAGCTTTCTTGCTGGCGCGATTGGTGGAATATATCTTTCTGGAGCTGGCGTAGGTTGATCACTTCTATGACGGAGTTTCGGAGTTGCAACTGGTTGGCTTCGATCAATTGGTTTGTGGATATTTTTCTTTCTAGGTTTGAACAACCTTCTGAGCTTGGCCTTCAAGGGATCCTTATTCCGGATCTTGTTGTTCAAACCTTTAGGAAGGTACGCGAAATTTGGATCGGCATTTTTGTTTTCCTTCCGCGCTGCTTTCACTGCTTTTTTTCGTGCTTCCTTTTCCTCCCTGGTTGGCCCAGGAGCCCCTTCGATTGTGGTACCAGAAACTGAGGAAGATTCAAATGAAACGACTGTGGACGCTTTCGAGCGCGTTGACTTCAAAGAAAGCGCTTTTATTGTTGAAGCAATCGTAGTCGTTGACGAATTTGCCTCAGAAACATTTGCAATTTCATGCTCATTTGTCTCTCTTTTTGAAGCGCTCGATCTGGGGTTCGAAGTGCTGACACCGATTGCACCTCTTCCGTAGCCAGAGTTCCTTATTTGAGAGCGCCTTGTAAGCGAAGGTTCCCGCTCAATTGGTCTCCGAGGCGCCATTGGCGCGGTCGCTGTAGCAGGATAGAACTTGAGATTGTCGCATGTATAGGGTAACTGATTGAGGTTTCGGCAGAGAGTCTAAAGTCGGCGAGCTGAGATGAAATTTGGTATAGGAGGAAAGGCTCTATTGCGTGGGCATATGATTGACTAGCTCAGCATGGAACGATATAAAATGATTAACCAAATGAAATTAAGATGGAAGCGACTGGTTGAGGAGATATCTGTACAGGATTGAAGCGCAATGTTGAAAGTACCTAGGGTCAATGCGACTTGCTCCCCATATTTTCATCTTAGCCTTTGTCGAGTTCGGATGGTAGTAAACAATGGAAGTACCCGGCATTGGAATATCTTCCCTCCTGCAGTCCTCGAGCAACCATCAATATTTTCACAAAACAGTTTCCCAACCTATTTTCAATTGCTTTTTACATACAGAGAACAAGTAGTATTTGACCTTTCTTTTCCAATATCTCCTGGATGTATGGGACTCCTGGGGGTCAAGATATTCCCTTTCTAGTTCCTCATGATCTGCTCATGGTCTATTCAGCCTTATGACATTTGACTGCTCTTCTAGCAGAATGACCCGACCAAAAGCGAGTCTAGACTCCCCGCCTCAGGCATAGGCAGACAGGGGTCCGAGCAAGGTAATATAGCGCACAATCAATATTCAATATTATTATTAAATTTGACCTTCTCGACACGGTGATTGGGGTGTTATCCGAGCAGAGTTTTCCAAGTGTTTCAAGAATTATAACAAAGACGTGATCCTGTTGCTGCGACTGCTGTAATATCTCTATTCCGAACTTGCAACTGATAGTAGAAATCGAACAACAACTTTTTGACAAACTTGTTTAAACAAGTCTTTAACTCTGTCTATCTTGTCAGTAACAATTCATGTCTCTATTCTTTGAAGTCTTACCTTTTCTTCCAAGGAATGCTTGCTGTCTAAGAAGTTGCAAAGACCATACAGACCTGCGACAACCAGCTTGCAAAATAGCCAAACCCAAGACCAAGACCATTACCTGTAAGTCTCTCTTTTATTATTTCATCATCCCTTTCTCCTTTGACCTGCTTTTCAACTGCAAAGAGATTCTACGCTCATTGGTATGGTTGAGTTGTAAGTCGTTTGTCTAAGTTCCTCAACAGAAAGCTGTTTGAGCTGCTTTGTTGTACATTCACCTCAACCCTTTCCCTCCAAGGATCATTCTTCACCGTTCTATGTATCAGATGAGCAAGCGTCTATTGCCATTTTCAATGCCTGTCTTTTGCTGTCAACTGGAATATATCTGTTATCAGATTTACTGTTGTGCTGATTCCTTATCTTCTCCCTTTCTGTTCAAGACACACTAAACCTTATTCAACTTCTGTTGCATTTGCTGACTTTAAGAAGATTATCAATCAGAACCCTCAGAATATACAGAGAGTCACAAAGAAGCAAAATATACCTGAAACCCCCAAATTTTCATGAGCATCGACCTTCCACTGCTGCTGCTGCTGCTGGCGATCGAGCAGACACAATACCAGAGCTTGGTAAGTTCTCCCTTCAAGCTCCAGCTAGCCAACACGCACTAACGACGGCAAGTATATTCTAGGTCACTTTCCTCTTCATAAAACGATAATCTGTTACTCATGACGATAGCCGCTGGTCGGTCATGCTTGTAGGATCTCAGATCGTGGTAAGTTCCCTTTCAAGTTATTTCTTATGGCAGCTGTTAATACAAATGGCAGTGTCATCTCCAATGGATTCAACCATTTCTATGTTCTTGCTGCCAGCCGCTGTATCGGTAAAGCTCGCAAGATATCATCATATGGTATTTATTCCTATTCAAATTCTATCATTCTGATAGCTTCTAACATGATTTACAGTAGATCGTATGGTCTTGAAGACGTTGATATTTCCATTGTCAGCTGCTGGTCAGTGAAGTTTGCAGAATACTGAAACTTGGTAAGTTCTTCAGTCATGTTGTGCCTTATCACAATTGCTAATATCACTTACAGTTTTTCTCCTGACACGTGTACCACATCGATAAGGCTTCGGCTTATGGTCTGTCTGCTCTTGTCGAAACCTATCCTCCAGGTCTTCAGGACCTCGAACTTCGAAGACAACATCCTATTATGGACCTAGACAGCATCTACAATCACCGTGCATGGTGTCCTTACTACGATTCTCGCTTCTTCTTATCGAAATTCATCCCACCTTTAAAGTCTTCGATCTTCATTCTCTTGCTCCTCATAGCCAAGCCAGGTCTTTCAGGCCTACTTGCTGTTTTATGGACAAGGCTGACATTTTACAAGTGGTGGTGGTGATCTCAATGACATTCCAGGAAGGGAAGAACAAGTGCCGACGACTACACATTCACTACATTGTTCCCACACTGCCAACATCTGCATACCAGCAGTACTCACCATTTTCCACGTTCTTCCCGTCTAAAGGAGTGTATAGAGACTCATGTTACATCTTTCGTTTCTATACCTGCTTTCAATCTTGCGAAAGCATCATGGTATACATGAGCAGTTATGATGTTCCTAGGATCAACTGGCAAATCACAGATTCGTTATTGTTGGTCCTCGACCCCATCTCTGGAGGGTCATGGCCGCTGATCCTTCCTCTTTGCCGAGGAGGGAGACCAACAGCGTGCCCTAACTGAAATGCAGGGTGTTTACTGTGGTAACAGACCCATGCGCATTAGTACTGCTACACCAAAAAACAAGGTGGTTTCTACTTTCTTTCCAGCACCTGGTCCATATTTAACCTTGCTGGCTGGGTATCACCCCACTCAATGGTCATTCTTGGGTGATCTGATGAAGCATTTACTCTGCGGAGTCGACGAGCAGCATCAACCAGATGCAGGGTTATGCTGCCAGCAGCTCCAACTGCTCCAACTAAGTGGAGAGAACTCTCCTCTTTCCAGTACCTGGGCCATGCCATTGAAATGGCCATCAATTAGATGCATGGTTGTTCTATCCGGGCCTCTCCAGCCTAACAAGCTGCGATGCCATCAGTCCTCAGTTAAGGACGTCCGTTTCCGAATACCTTTTCAAACGTGCTGCTGTGCCGTGGTCTCAGGCACAGCAGAGAGAGCTGAGTATGGTTGACCTCGGATCAGGTAGGGATACCCGCTGAACTTAAACTTGTTACAAGACAAGGGCAGGGGATTTCCTCCCTTGTCTTCCAACAACAACAAGCTTAAGTTGTTCCTGCTCCTGCTCCTGCTCCTGCTTTCATCTTGTGGCTTCATGCCAATAGTTAACTTCAGGAGAGACGGGGAGGTATGCACTCCACCATAAGTGCGTGTCTTCCGCAAAAGTGCTATGCACTCCCCCACATGTCTGGTCCCTCCTGGAGTCGACTTATTGCAATGATCATCACTACGCTACTCGGAGATCTATGATGATTTGGTATGACTGCAGTCCGGAATGACGTTAAACTACAAGTGTGCTGGAGTCGGTGGCTTCTTTTGCTCTTCAAAAGGTAGCGGAAACCACCTCTTTCGTTTGTTCCGGGGACGATCCCAGAACAACTCTGGACCATCTCTTCCCCGCCGTAGCTACAAGCATAAAGATAGTAAAGACATCAGCAAAGCATGGTTCCTGTGGTTTCTGCTCCGAAAATGAGCTACAACGTCAAGATGATCCGTGACAAGACCGTCGGTCGAGTCTGCCGGAATAAAACGAGTTAGTTGTCACTTGCCAACAATCAGAGAGACCTTTACCATCTGCATCTCCAAAGCGGCGCAAACTTAGCCAGAGAACTCCTGCCCAGGCGCGGATGGCAAAGGGTGGAGGCAAAGAATTTTTGACGATGAAAAGTAAGTATCACAATCCTTTCTCGTGTTGCAATTTATTGATTTGGCTAGAGCCGAGCATCTTTCATTGAACATTGCCGTCGATTGAAGCCGCATCGGAAGTTCTTTATGAAACTTCATGGTCTTCTTTTTAAACAAGTCAGCGGTACGTCCAATTTTCCCCAGACCCCATCCCAAAACTCGCGTTCCTTCATCCCAAAACAGACAAAGTTCTAACATTGCCAAAAGTAGAGATCTTGCTTATAAACAAAGAAAAACAAGCACATTCCGATAAGAAAGAACAAGAAGGAGCTGTATATGACTTCAATGAGCCAGATCGATAGCTATATAATGAATATTGATCGTGTCAATACTTATCAAGTAGTTGTTGATTTGGCTTATTGAAGTCATATACAGCTCCTTCTTGTTCTTTCTTATCGGAATGTGCTTGTTTTCCTGTGTATGAAACAGTTCGTGAATAGGTTTGGACAATAGATGGCCTTTTACTTCTTTATATTATTTGTTGAGAAAGGGAGAGATGAGGATAAACCTGACTTTGTGGTTCTTTACTAAAGCAGCGCACAACGAAAGCGCTCTTCTTGGCGTTGAGAAAGAAGATATCGTGAACAAGTAAATTTCTAAAAGCGCAAAACCTCAAGGCGGAATGTATAGTATGCTGAGGATGGTATTGTCTCTTTAGGTAGCCTTCTATAGTAATATACGTTGTTTTCTCTAGCCGCCCTCGGGCATGCACCTTTTGACATGATTTTTTGAGTAATATCATATCTTGAGGTTGATAAGCGGGTGCTATCTCTGCTGTTTAAAGAGGATTGGGTTGGTACGTTATTTTTCCTACTATTACCGATGTCTTTGAAACAATTGCTAACATCTTCCGAGCAGTCATTTGCAAGAAACTTAAAGGGAAGATTTCTTTCGGAAGTTGGTGGATAGGAGTGTTGGGAACGCTATCGAATAGCACTGTTTCTGATTTGGTATAATAGATGTCAGAATTTGGTCGGAGACCTGAAAGGTATGAATTTCCCGTGCACTTGAGAGGTCTCAATGTTGTACTAATGTGAAGATCAGTCACTTCATATGATGTTCTTAGAGCTCCACCCAAGGATCCAGCAAAGCATAAAAGATGCAGTCGACGCCAATCAAGATCACTCACCGTAGCAGCTCGTTCTAGTCCAACGAAGCGGTCACAGCGCTGGATACCAATACCAGCAGCAATCATCTGGTGTCCAGATTGCCAATGGTGGTTTCAACAACTAAGCACCTTATGCTTAATTAACCATTCCTTCCCGCGAATTTCCAAGGGACTTCGAGAGCGCGCCAGACCCGACAGATACTTCAAATTCTGTCAATCATCTGATCTCAGCCTTGCATAGACTAAGTCGCGCGTAGTCTTTATCAGTGACTCGTCCGTCTCTCGCTGATACTCATCAGTATCCCCCACAACAATAAAAGCCAAGACGATCTGATCGAGTTTTGAGAAACCCATCCTTTTCAGTCTCAACAGCAGCTTGTCACAAAATGTTTGGAGACAAACCAGATTTTACCTTTTGTGGCCTCTGCTCTCAGTAGAAGTTTACTGAACGCTATGAACAAAAATCTGGTTCGTGTACTCTTTCCAGCAAGTGGGCCAAGATCATGACAGATCCCATGTGTTTTTTCTCCTTTCTCCTCGGCTGAGCGATCAGTCGGTGGAATTTTCGACGGCATTACAACGACAATCTATTTTATTCAGTTACTAAGCTTGCCTAAAGTCACAATGTACCATGTCGCAGCTTTTTCTGGTACTCATAGGAGCTTCACCACTCTAAAAAGAAGTCGCAACGGGACCGAGATGTCGTAAAACTAGATCACACAATGGAGAACTGCAAGTCCTTCTCTGATTAATTGGGCAAATCTGAATTGATGAAAGGTGACGCGGTACTATCAGGCAAATCAAAGCGGAACGTGCAACCAAATCAAATCAGTCCTCTGGCCCGAGCAGAACTTCCAACCGGATACACGTTCATACTCCAAAGAGTGTTTCAGGAAGTGAGACACGGTAGCGACCAAATCAACCAATCGTTCGAAAATTCTCGCTCTCACATCAGACCACTGTCGGAAGTAGAGAACTCAAGGAAGAGAAAAAAATGGCGATGTCAGTCGTAGGACTTGTCTGTGTTGCAAGTCCTACTACTATCATCATCGCTTTTTCTTCTTCCTTGGATTTTCTCCGTCTGATTGTTGTCCGCACGCGAAATATCGAGCAAGTTTGTTTTTTGACCCTCAACACCAGCCTGTTACCCGGTTTCGCAAAGGAAGATAGACACGCCCATCCAAAATCTCAGTGTCGATATCTTCCGCCTTCTCACCGCAAAATTAATACAGGTGGTCTGCTATCGACCGTCCCGAGCATGACGGTAAACTGCTGAGCTTCGTTTCCCGCAGTTTCAAACACTCCAGCTTTGCAACCAGTCTAAATACGGTCCTATTCTTTCTCTTATCATCTTGGCTCCACAATAAGCATGGGTATCGAGTACCTTTCACTTCGATTCCCCAGAAGTGGAGACCTGCTGCGGTTATGAGTACGACCTGGCTTGAAGCTATTTCTCCAACAACCAAGCACCTTATGCTTAAGTAACTATTCTTCTCGGGGCCTGGCTCCCCGAGAGAGCTTGGCGCCATACTGGGCTAAGGCAGGCAGCATTGTCGAAGATCTGTGAAGATAATCGAAAAATCTCCGTCCCCGAAACCTGTAACGAGAGATTTTACTACGTTCAATTCTCCAACAGGCGATGAGACGCGCCACTTGGTCAAGAAAGGGCTTCGAGAAGCCAAAATGCGCCTCCGCCGGGAGTGAAATACTTTTACGAGTCTTCACATGACTCTTCCTAAGCGGCTCGCAAGATAAAATGGTTGGCCACCATCTCCTTCGATTTCCCATCCATCCAGCATGCGATTGGTAAATTACGAGTTTGAAGCATGTATTTCCGAATACCTTTTCAAATACGTGGTGGTGTTTTCCTGGAGCTGCGCTCAAGAATCCCGGTCGCACTGCTTCTTAAGCCTGCCATTGGTGTATTCAAATCTCATCCACCTGGACGCGTCAACTAAAAGGCATGTTAAGAATGTAGAGAAGTGGAAATGGGACGGGACCCATCTGTCCTCGACCACAACACGTTTGGTCTTTCCCAGGGTTTTGGAGAGATCATGGTGGTGTGGTGGCCGGGAATTATGCATGATAGGAGTGAAAGCGGGGGGGAGGGGACTTGTAGCAGCAGGGGTTGGTTGGTGCAGAGATGCTGATAGTTTTGCTATTGTTTGTGGAAGAAGAGTGGTATTCCTTTAACTCCTGACAATGGGGTTGTTGTTGGCTTGGCATTTGATAATGGCAGGATGATGTAAATAGAAGTCTCAAAGTGATTTCTTAATTAGAAAACCAGACCATTGAACCAGTAAAAAGAGTCCTAAGTGTGAACTTATGCCGGTGAAAAAAATGCGATTGGTCTGAAGTAGCCCATGGTAATGACGTGATATCAGAAACCTATGATTCTGTAACTGCATACGGAATCTTGGAGGTATCATTCGTTTCTCTCAAATGAGAAGTCTAGTTGACGCAAAATTTAAATCTGCGTTGGAGATGATGTGAACTCGACATATCTCGCAGTATATCGAGCTGACGAAGTTCAAGTTCATGGTGATACCTTCTTGCTCCTCTGGATTCTGAGGAAACTGACTTGCAAATAGTGATGTTGAATATTTCTTGATCTCCCTTGCCGGAACAACCTCAGGACATACCCTTGGGGAAGTATCCGTAAAGGAAGTGAAACTATATTCTCGCTCCGAGATCGCAGCCTGCAATCGCTGAATTCGGACGAGCCCAAGCTCGTGATTTAATGTCATAAAGCACAAGATTAGCTTGCAGATATGAGAATATTGCCAAAAGAATAAGCAATCCACAAATATATTCCTAAAGGAAAAAAAACGGATATCGCCATCAGAAAGAATATGATCTCAACATAATATACGTAGAAGAATAAAGATTAGCGACCAAAGATCGGGGGTCCGAAGGTTTTGATTAGGAAGGGGACTCAGAAAGAAAGGGATGAGGATACCATTGAGATGGCTCGAAACCCGGGATAAGAGATGAGGCGAGGAATCCAGAATCCATCATGATAGCAACTCTACGTGAAAGAAGAGGTGGAGGAATAACTCGAGAGGGATATGAGAGAAGCGTTGTCCAGATTATACGAAAACGAGGAGAGTGAAGCACGGAATAGAGAGGCTAGAATGAAATTGAGAAGTATGGATAGAGTGACATGATATCAAGCAAGAAACTTTGAGAGAAAAGAAAAGAGAAGAAAAGAACGTTTATTCAACGCAGAGTAATCTCAGGAATCGTAGGAAGAGATATGGGAGAAAATGATAGAGTCAAAAGGCTAGAGTTAAAAAATTAAACGTCATTATAATTGTCAATGAAACGCCAATTTTAGGTAGTGAGCTAGTAAAAGAATCAGCGAGGGGAAGTTGAAAATAAAAGAGTTGATAGCGTTGGAAAATTGGTAAAATCGAGCTAGAACAAAAGTGGCATTCCTCTCTTTATTATTGGGGAGAAACAATGTACCTGGAAATGACAGAGAAGAAAAGAGAGGAAAAAAATAGCAAAACCCGGAGCGGGGTATGAAAAAACGTAAGAGACACGCCCAACGCTCAACTTTGAGAAAACATGAGGAGAGCGAGGTGTTAGTATAAAGGGGTAGTAGATTCTTATTGGGAAGGAACATACCAGACTCTGAGTGTGACGGGTGGTAGAAGCAAGCGGGGTAAAGGTAATGGTACTGAATAGTGGAGATGAAGAAAGCTTACCTGTTCGTTGTTGAAGAAGAAGAAGAAGAAGGAGATAAGAAACGAAGATACAAAAAAAGTGATAGGATATACCATTCCCACATCATCACATGTAAGACAAAAACAACCTTTCGAAAAAGCAAAAGCAAAGCAAAAAAAGAAAACAACTTCCAGAACCTCCAAAAAAGATTAAAAACATAAAAATAAAACAAAAATGAAAACAAAAACAATAGCAGTAACACCACAGCATTGCACAGAACCCATCTGCCCACCAATAAACCCGTACATTCAGAGGACAAATCAAGTAACATTTGATAGCGAGGACAAAACAACGTTAACCAAAACAACCAAAAAAACTGAACCTAGAAAAAGACAAAAACTACATCACTTGATCATAGAAACCACTATATCTAATGGAAAGTAATTGGATATCTGAAGAAGGGGGGTAAGATATGCATAAGTAGATTTGATGATTAGATAAGAAGAAGGAAAGAACTAAGCGATGATAAACCTGAAACATTCAGGGGCAAGTACCTTTGCTTTATCCGCTATGCAAAGGGAAAAAAACCATCAAGTCAAGTCAATGTCTACCAGAGCAGTATTCGTAAAACGAAAGCTATATACTATAGTATATTAAACATCTCCACCTACCCAATCATCTATCCACATTATTTACGCTAGAGAATCACATATATCCCAACTGAATATCTCCCGTTTGACTTGTGACTGACTCAATCTAGTAAATAAACATTATTTATGTATCAAATTTCAATCTTGATCAAAACCTCAGAAGATGACCAAACCCAAACCCGAGAACTTAGGTGCTAAACTATATCGATAATCTCTCAATGTCACTCCCAAACTTTCTCCATTAGATGTCCCAAGTTCTCGCACAATCTCAATCTTACCCTATCAAGTAACCCATGCCAAACTCCACCTGGAATATTATACATCCTAACCCGCGCAAGTTAAAATATAATACATAGCCCTTGAGAGCTCACCAATAACACTTTAACCAATACCACCCAAAGTACATTGGTATCCTTTTTAAAATCCTTTACACCATCCATGTGAGATAAACCAACCCCCAAGAGCACCAATATACTCAATACGCCAAAGATCAAAAGATTTGCAAATTATTATTCTCATCCCTAGTCAACTCATAATTCCAGACAATATGATCGTAACCCTGCATAATGAGTCTCCACCTTTTTGGATTCTCTCCAGCGTTCAATTCAATCCCGTAACCATTCTGGATCGGAGACACGGCCAGTCCAAGGAGTGGAGCATTAGACCCTTGATAGCCGCTGTAAATATCGGTATCCTTAGTGCCAGGTGGAAGAAGACATTCGATACGAAAGGTTGGAATGGGATCCGAATTGGAATCAATGTTCACCGTCGACAGCGTCAGAAGAGCTGCTCGACCAATTTGAGAAGCAACAACAACAAGCGATAGTTCCGGTATTAATGCCATCATATTGATTCGAGTAATATTATGGAAAGTCTCGTTAAAGGCACTCGGCGTTTCATGACCTTCGAAGCAATTCGTACATATAGTTGCAGGCATACGTATCGAAGAAGGCACGAGTTCGATGCTGTCCATCCAAGTTCGAAGGATGACTAATTCATCACTTGTGTGAGAAGTAGGATCAATGTGACAAATTGCCATATCGGTCATGTGTTTCATGAAGTTGCTGGGTTGTGCAGATCGTATCGTTTGCGGAGTGGGATTCATGCGTCGAATCAACCCTCCTAATTGATCCGGAGGCGAGTCGCTGAGTATGGATTCGTGGCTTGAGTTATCTTCCAAATTCACAATTATTTCATCATTTTGCAGAATTGGGTTAACCATCTCAAACCGCTTCATTCTTTGAGCGAGATTCAAGCAAACCCTATGACCAAGCAAATTCTGTACGGACTCAACCCAAACACTATTTAAATCCTCTTCGCCCAAAGCATCTTCAAAACTTTGAGAGTGCTTAAAATATCGCAGTGGTATAGGCATGATTCCCCAGCCCCTAGTAAACATGTTAAAAACCATACTTGATAAGGAGACATCGTAACAATACGAGCTCGTAGACTAAATGTGGGCTTTCCATGTTTCAAGAAATTCATCCTTCGAACTGGTTACAGTATTTCAAATAATATGAATCTCTTAAATAACATGAAATCCATATGAGTTGATAAGAAGAGTCCCACATTGCCCGTCTACAACCCGAGCTATTGAAACACTTGAAGCTGCGTAGAAGTACTTACATTTGAGATAATCTGGGTCCTGGATCAGGGGCAAGAGGTAAGCCAACCAATCTAGAATTCTCCTCCCATATTTCTAACAGCCACAGGCTACCCAGAATATCAGTAGCTATAATCGATTTAGCCAACCCATTCTCATCATCATCTTTAAAAGCAATGGCAGGGATGTTGTGACTAGGTCCGGTGGGCTTAAGGATAATTCTAAAATTACGGGGACATGGTGTTCCTGGTAGATATGGGCCTTGAATTACGGAGTGTCCATCATATCTCTTAATCTGTGTAGAATATCTCAAGGGAAATGAAGAGTTTGTAAACGGTCCATTCATCTTATAACCGAAACCTTTGGAGCAACAGTCCTTAGGAAAGCCTCTTTGGGACTTGGCCTTAACTCCAAATGTCAGGGGGTCAGTGTCAACATCGTATGTGGAACCCATCACAGCACAATCGCAAGGCTCACTACTAGAGGTGCCATGAATAAAGACAGTGACTTCTTGTTTGTTAGAGCTTACTGCAATCAAGCGCGATTTTTGATGAATAGCAATACCCCAAGCACTTATCCCGACATTCTCAAGAAAAAATCTGAAATGAGTAAGAAACAGACCACACATAGAAATTGAATCCAATACTCACGGTTGTGTGCTACCGATCGGAATTGACGAAGCTGTACTGTCAACCGTTTGTTGAAGTTCTTTTGCTAGAAGGTCCGTATAATATGCTGTTACATCCCCATCATCGCAACAGTACAACAATATCTCTTTGTTGCCCAGATTGCCAATAATCATATTGTTAACACAATGCGGGCGAGATTGGTAAACGTATCCAGAACCTGCATTCCTCGACTTTGGTAATCGAAGAATCATATCTGGTACACCGGGCAGAATTTGTTTGAGTGTTCGAGGTCTTGTAATATGTATCGTATCCAGATATGCCACAAAGTACATCTGTAATTAGATGAGCATTAGGAATTGAATATATGTTCAGTAAACGTACATTATACTTTTGCGACAAGGCCACTAGATTCATTCTCCAAGTTGCTGGCCGAGGCATACCTTCTAAAGAAGCCGTCTTAGCATCGCTCGGAAGTTCGTGGATAGAGGTTTGAATATCATCAATGGCCTTTCTATCGATACCACATGAAGAGAACTATAACAGGTAAGTATGATATAAAGGTAATTATTCGACTGACCTGCAACGACGTGACAAAAGTAGTATCTTTCCCATTGAAATGTAGTTTTCTATTGATTGATTGACTACACTGAAATGACCATACGACTCAACTTGAGCTTCAACCTCCGTAGATTAATTATGATGCTATGCGCGAGTCTTCACAGCAGCAAAAACACTTCATGAAGCCAGAAGTCTCGCACATCGGACGGCAATCCGGACACACATTGATAGGACTGATCACGTACTCTTTCTTTTGGTGTCTGAACATCATAACTTGTAATAACAAGAGAACTTGTCAATTCGTGTTCCTCCATCATTCCCAGAATATGTTTCCAACAAATTCATTTGATGTTGTTGGAACGTTAATGGTATTGACAAGTATAAGATGCAAATTATTGATGATTGATGATCAAATCTTCGTGATGTAATAATGATGAGGATGAGCAATGTAGTTTGATTAGTTGATACGAGAAAAGCTTAAGCACGGATTATAAAGCTAAACCTCAATATGCAAGGCTAGTATGCAAGGCTACCTTCACGAATGAGGTGCAGCTCCTAAGCCACTCGTATCACATAGGACTCTCTCTGAGTGGGCACAGCTGGAGGGTCGTAAGTACCTAGGTACCTAGCTAGTTGGCATTCAATACCTTCAACTTTTTATTTGATATCACATCGGTCATCTCTACTCCCAAGTCAGGAAAACATAACGCGGATCATTAATTACTTTTATTCATTTTTCGTTTCGTTTCGTTTCGTTCTGTTCTCCATCCCAATGTCATGCCCGGCCCAATCCCATGCAATCCATACCACAAACTATATTACAAGCCCGCCAGGATAACTCATAAACCATGCTTCGCCCATTTATTAACCCAAATGAAAAGTCCCCCTCTATTTCTTGACATCCTTTTCAACCTTTCCCTTCAACTTCTCCGCCTCCGCAACCTTCTTCTCAACAACCTTACTGATATCTTCATACGCACTCTTTACCAAGCCCTCGAACTCATCTCCATGATCCTTTGCTACATCTTGCAAGTGTTGTAATTTCTCCCACAACTTTTCTGATCCGGGGATTCCTGCCATCTTCGCAGCTTGTTGAGCATACTGTTGAACATTTTGTCCCAATCCACTGTTCTTTGCCTTCTCTCCTGCATCCTTGATATATTTCTGAAGATCATCTGTGTTTCCAGACTCAACAGCTCTCTTGACTTGATCGAAGATTTCCTTGACGTTACCGGACTTCAAGGCATCGGTGTTCTTCTCGACAATCTCCTTGACCTTAGGATTCTTCTCCAAATATGGTTTCCACTCCTCCATTCCCTTATTCCAGGCTTGTTCTCCAAGCTTCTGAACCTTCTCGCTCTTCTCTTGGATCAATTTGCGAACCTTTTCAATCGATCCGGCACCCAATCCCCCGGAGAGAATCTCAGAAACTTTCTTGTAAGTGTCATCCAACTCTTTCTTGGCATCCGGTCCGTAATTCTCAGCCATACTCTTCAACTGATCCAAATTCCCCCCTACTTGCTTCTTGATTTGTGGGTGATTGTCCATAATGTCTCCTAGAGAGTCCTTCCCTAACTCAGCAATCTCGCTCAATGCCTTGGTCAATACATTATAACTCTGCACCGCAGTTTGCATGTCAAGTCCTCCTTTTTGACTGATATTCTTCAATTCAGAATAAGTTTTGCTAACAATCTCATCGACTTCCTTGCCATGTTTTTCTTGAACTTTCTCAATATCGTTAAATGCACTATCAAGAAATGATTGTGCACCAGGGATAAAGGCCGCATAAGAAGAAGTGGCATTGCGGAGCCATTTGATCGCTTGATTTGGTTCGGGAGCTTTTTCAGACAGTGCTGAGGTAGCCTTTTGGAATTGAGATTTCGTAGAAGAGTAAGCGTTGACGACGGTTTTGGCACCGGAAAATTGGTAGTATGTGTAGCATCCCTAGGGTATAAAGTTAGTACAATGTTCAAAGGTAGATAGATACTTCTAGCAAAGAGAAATAAAATACTTACAGCCAAAACCACGGCACCACCAGCAATACCCGCTGCAAAGCCCGAAGCACCACCTGCCTTCGCACCCTCAGCTTGTGTCGTCGAAACAAATCTAGTCTGTCTAGCTTGTTGTCTAATGGGTGCACGAATTGTGCGAGCCGCAGCTCTCGATGCTGTTCTTGAGGCGAGCATTATGTATGTATGTATGTATTGTGCGTTGTGTTGTGTGTTGTAGTTTGGGTATCTTATTACGAAGAATGGTATGTGTATGTTGTGTGTAATGGGAGGAAACAACGACGCAGTAATTCAATTGAGATGTAAAGTAAGGATATTAAACTTTTCCAAGGGATGGATTTGTATATAGAGAGAAGAGAAGAAGAAGAACTTGACAGCTTCAATTCTTATATATTTATCTACTAGGTGCTTGTCTAAATAATTCTGGATCGTCTAGCTCGACGTCAATACTTGGTACTGGAAAACTTGGTAGGATGCTATTCTTCAATGATTTTCCATCGAATTCCACCTTTTGGGTACATCAATCGTCACAAAGCGTTATGAGATTGTGAGGGGAACCTTATGACGACACTGCCCGGACTGCCCTGTAAATCCCCCGCTTAAAAAGCTCCGGCGTCATATGTGGCGGTGCGAATTAATGGCTGGAGTTTTCCAAGGTACAGCCAGTTATGACAAAGAGAAACACGAAATCAATAAAATGTCGGGCTAGAACCTCCGGGAAGAAATGCATAATAGCAGAATAAATGTTGTGCAAAAAAATGCATATGAATGAGTCAAAAGTGTAAGGGTCAAGTACATAGTTAATGTTGATTATTGTTGTTCACAGTATTGCTGTTGCTGTCGATATTGCGGGACAATTGAGTTTTCATAATCATAGGTACTAGGTATCTTGTTGCACCCTCTCTGTAACCTATTAATATGTGAATCTATCCAAGCATTAAAATTGACGCTGAAAAATGATTTTTTTTGTTATTTTGATCTGCACCAATGGTCTATAACAATGGTTGAGTTGCGTTTCTAATCGCGATTCTTAACTCCCATATAAATTCAAAGGTCGAACATATCCTCCTCGTTTCCTATATACTATCCATCATTTTTTTCCAATTCATAAAGCCATTCTTTCATTGAACTCATGCCATATCATATTTCGTATCATCCGATTGTATCATGTAAGTCGTAAAACCCAAAACCCCCGCCCTTCCATCTGTATCCATATCCATATCCGTGTATAATCATCGTCCGCGAAACCATCTATCGTAAGTACCTCGTCGCGAAAATTCGTGAATCCCTCTAGTTCTTGGAATATCTAACCACAGTCCAAGTAGCGATGGCCGCACTAGCCAACATCATAGCACCTCTTCCCAAGTTCAACATCGCCCAATGATCAACCAGCTCGTGAGCAGTTCGAACATCCTCATCTTCATCAGATGCCTCTTTTCTCCTGCTGGAAGAACTCTTCTTGTAGCTTCTATCACTTCTTTCGCGGTCCTTGGAAGATTTCTTGTGCTTGCGACCAGAGCCAGATGAAAGATCATCCCAATCTCCTCCAGATTGATTGGCATAGCCTACTTGTGCTTCATCCACCTTTCCTAACAGCTTTGAATTTGTGTGCAACATGAACAAAACTGTGTAAGGGATCATTCCAAAAGCCAACGCGCCGGCAGCACCAAACAACTTCATCTTAAGTTTGTCGGTCTGTTTGTATGCGAGGAAGAGGAATGATCCTGTTGGAATCAATGAAGCGATTGGGAAAAACGCCTTTCCTTGTTGAAACATATTGTTCCATTGTTTGAGTAGGAGGTGCGGTGGAGATTCGAGTATTCTCGGAACGGCAATGAAAGAAATGCTGAGGTTGGCACCAGCCAGAGCACCTGCAGCAGTGATTCCTACACACTGGGCCACACGAATAGGCAACTGAATATCCGTCATTTTTGGGAAAGACGCAAAGGCCGAAGGGGAGGAAGATTTGGACATGAAAGGCATGATGAATCGATAGATATTGAAATGAGGGGTAACAACGAATACACAAATATGAATGATAGATATATACTGCAGGTTAGATGAAGAGGCGGGAGGAGATATAAATGGTTATGTTTGGTGTGGATGTGATGGAACGAGAGATATCAAATGGTTCGATAGGATTCGATGCAAGTTTAGAGCCAAATGCAAACTGCATAACACACAGCTTGCTGGCGGTGAAGGGATGTGTCTTGAGCTTGGACCAGCTAAGTAGGTACCTTGTAATTGATAAGATCTTGATATGCAAAAGACCCCTCCACCGCGTCTTCCGATTATGAAACAATGAAGATTTCTTCTCTCAGTTGGGTATCAATCGAATGAATACTAGGTATTGTCTTTACTATCTTGGCACAATACGTGACCTAAATTATCCACCAAAGAGTTCGTTCCTTACCTCACTTCAGCTCCCGAGGCATCTGTCCTCGCATCGGAGGTAAGATCTGGAGTACCTTACATACTGTACTTACATAAGCTCAACAAATATCCAACCCCTCTTTTCGTGTTGGGTATGAGGGAAAGAGTGACGCGTGATGCAACGGAGATCGAGTTGAATGCTAGCTTCAAGATAACTTTCCAAGCGTGTAATACCCATAGGTACTACCAAAGTTCTTGTCTTCAAAATTGCTCGATTCCTCGAGTATCCAACATGAGAGAATTATGCTTTTCCGTATCAAAAGACCTCGGTATTGACAGCTATGCGGTCTTACATCACAGCCAGAAGTACCCAACACAAGCAGGTAGTACGGACATGACTCGGATTCGGACAATTGGCATCCCCATAAACATCCTAGATAACACGTGAGCCACGATTCCGATTGTTTCCTACAAAACGTGACCGGATTTCGATCGGAGCGAAACATCACATAGTCAGTCATAAGGCTGCCCGAAAGAACTATCAGTGGATCCAACATCTCCATCCTTAGCAAGTGGAGCGAACCTGACGCTTATACGTCGATAGTTCTTCACTTGTATCGAACCTGTATGACTCCTCTCTGAAACTGCCGACTTGTGGAGAACTGCACCATATTCTGTACAGAAATAAGGCGTACAAGCGACAAGAATAAAATCAAGAAATTCCAGATGATTCGCGCTGTACTGCATTGCTGGCATGAATTTTCAGGTCGTCGATCGATTTGAATGCAATGCTTGCCCTATGAATGACTGTCGTACCATATGATCGGTTTCTCAGGACGTTGGTCCCCATCAATAGCCGAGCAAGAGCCGGACATTGAGCCCCTGACTTATGGGGTTGGAGGTGGGGTTGTGAATAACATCATTCTGTTGGAGTTTGAAGTACTGGAAAGCAGGGCCATTCGACCCTGTGAATTATCTCACCGTGTTCTGGTTCTGGTTCGAACAGCGTACTATAATCGGAGTTTGCGGGGAATCCTATTTGACAGCCGAAAAGCTCTCCATCATTCAAGATCTTGAACACCTCATACTGAGTCATATATCACATCAACAGAATCTTCCATGTGTTGATATGATTGAAATATACGGGGAACTAGATTTTCCCTAAAAAGCCGAACTCCTCTTCGCTTGCCAGATTCGGGTCTATATCCTGACTCCTTTTCACGATGCATAATCTCATCAACCTCTCTACAGACGCCACAATACCATCTGCGCAGTGGGACTTCTAATAAATCTTCCCTTTTCATCAACTCACGATTTCTCTGGCTTCAACATCATTTCCTACCTCTCCATGACATCTATAATCAACATCATGAATACCCCCCTTGCCCCTCTATCCCCCCAACTATACTCTCCTGAAAAATATTCTCCATTCACGACGTCCCTTCCATCTTCATAGCTTCACAATTCCGTCTCCATTTCTTCATATAACATCCCCATCTATTCCATTCCCATCCAAGGAACACCCTCTTGACTCCACAGTCCATAATCACTCCACATTGCACTTCATTCTTTCAGAATACTCAAGGTCTTTTGATTATTTATATATGCTTGAATACATATGCCCCTAAACCCAGTCCAACCAGTCCAGTCCAGTCCATAATCCCCAATCCACATCATCTAGACCACACACTCAAACGCCAACCCAATGCAACTTATTCCCTCAAACCACAAACGCCACTCCGAGTTCCCTGTGCATCCAGAACTCCATCTCTGTCTACCTCCTAAGCCTTAGTAGTGAAATCCGTCTCAGTAGGAAGTAATCCACCATCTGTCGCTTTCTCACAGGTGCATGCATCTATTTATCATCAGTACTCAAATTTATATGTCATTCCATTCCTCGCCTAAAGAGAGGAAAGCTGAGGAGAAAAAACATACCAGCAGGTCTAGCACCACATGAACAGAGGTCTCCAGAAGGAACCTTGTTTTCCTCGGCTGAACGCTCGCAGGTACAAGCTCCGGCTGCACGGGCACCTGGGAAATTGTTAGTTATTATTCTGATAAATGTTTATAAGGGGATAATACATACGGCAAGAACATCTGGCACCCTCGACCTTGTTTTCACTCTCGGATTTGGCGCAGGTGCATTCGAGAGCTTTCTTTTCGCCGCAGGAACATTTTGCTTGGGTTGCTGGAGGAAATATTAGTTTTGTGTGATTTGATTTGTTTCATGCGATATTTCGCGATATGTTGCGAGGATGTGTTGAGGGTGAATATCGTGATAGGGAAGGTGGGGGAGGGGTGAAGGAGGAGATGGGGGAGGAACAGAAATAGATAGGAACATACCACAAACACAACCATTGCTGGCGTTCTCGCCCTTCTTGCAGCATGTTGATGGAGCCATTTTCGTTGGAATTTTGTTTGATATTATTTATCGAAGTTCTCAAAGTTCAATATTGTTGATTTCGAGATCGTTCAAGTGCTTGGTTTTCGAGTTGTTTCTTGAAAGTATTTATTGACGAAAGGATGAAGCTTAATTGTAAAGTAATGAATTGATGTTGATAATGCAGTAATACAAGTCCTTTATATACTTTCACTCCTGTACTATAAAGTTGGTTATTGATACTAGAAGCTATGTTGGACGTCAATTGATGACCATTGCTTACAATTATGTGAGCGTTTATTGGTTGGATAGGTTTTGTATTGAAATAGGTGGGGTTTGATTGGATGGAATTTGGAGGTTTTGACACCATGAACGAAGTTTCTTTTCTCGGGAAGATGATGGACAAATGAACGATTGGGCATTCGATAATGATTATCATTGAATGATTGACTTGCTCTAGACATTAGTCCACAAAGTTTTGAAGCTCACGTGAAGCTCTCAAGTGTGTCATCACGTCCAAGAAGCTTTACTCCTGAATTACAAGGCAGAACTGGTGATTGTCCCACAACATCATCAGTCTTTTCAATCTTCCATCACAATGCAACCTTCTATCCTTTATCGTCATTTTTTTCTTTGAAGTCGATGTCGATATCTATATTTATATGTTCATGGAGAAATGCACTCACAACGCCAATGTGACAAGTTTGCTATCACATGGACAAATACAGAGATGTTACGCTGACTCCTTGAGTACACCCTAAGCTATGGCGAGCATTTTGGTGCTTCTTGTCGACATTGTGGTGGGCATCGTCATCATTAGAGACAAGGAGAACGGAAGCAAAGGAAATCCTGCGTCGAAGAGCAGGTTGCAAGGCTTAAAACAAAGGTCACATATCGGTATCTCTAACGATGAGCGTCTTTCCCTGGTGCAGTGCATGCCATACATTCAAGCATATTAGAGAGGTGGTAGGTTGTCGCCGTCCATACATCTTCAGCCCGGATCTCATGCATAACCTATTGGTCGCCTAGGCGAAAATATGCAACGATCCCAAACCGTGGAGAATTGTTGTAATCCATGCTCCCTTTGACCATTCTGATGGAAAGCACAGCTCAAACCTGTTTGCTGCCTTATTAGATAAAGAATGGTGCAACAACGTGTCAGCGGGTGATTCCTTCCCTGATCTTGTTCAGCCGGATTCTCAATGAAATAAAACTGCAAGCACTTGTCGATCGTGTCGACAGCCTTGATTATCGGTGCCAGAAAACCGTGAAGATTACTACAAAATCATTGCTTGAATGAATCCCGACAGATTCTTCATATTTGATATCCGAATTGGCCCTGAGGGGCGCAATCCGAAATGATACAAACGCACTTCCTTTTATCAAGTTCTTGCTCCGAAAAAACCCGGCTTTGAAGATATCGGATGAAACGATATTATGGACTACAGATTCTGGTGTCGTAGGTGATGATGTAAACGAAACTCTTCTCCAACATGACCCCACTATTCGGAATTTTTTCATTTCAGATTTTGAGAAGTCATACCATGGCTCGGATTTTGGTAAATATATGGCGAGCTCGTTTATGGCAATTCTCCTCAGATACTGTATAGGAGGTCATCGACCAAGCCTTAGCGGACTTAAACTTCTACTTTCTTCTAGCCCGAAAATCAAATTAACCTGGCAGTTAGTGGGAAACATAAATTCAGATGTCGCGGATCAGATAGTAGGCGAGATCTTGTGTTCGAGCAGCCCTGTGAAAATTACAGATGATATATTATCGACGGCTCTAGGTAGTATTATCTCCACCGCATTGATCATTTATCACCAATAATACTCAACCTGCTATCGAAAGCGGTAGAATCGTTGGAATTATCAGATCAAACTGTCCACCAAGCCTGTGAATCTCGGGCGTGGGTCATGGAAAAAGTGCTTGGGCGTTGGCCAAAGGCACCTCTGTCAGAAAAAGCCTTAGTGGCTGCATTACTCGATAAACAAATTTTTTTGTATCCTTATAGAAAAAACACCTTGGATAGAAATCTCTGCTGAGGTCATTAAAACTCTATACAAGCAGAATTGTTACTTGGACAACACAACAAGTACTATATTTAAGGTCTTGGAGTTACAGCCAAACACCATAATCACGGAAGAATTGCTGGAGACAGTTGCTTTGAGATATCTTCCCACTGATGAGGGAGTGCATTGTCAGTTGTTCGATATCCTTCTATGACATATTCCTTACGCAAATCTGACGGAAAGAGCCATTTGGGTTTCCATGGTATGTGGGTTCCCTCTCGCTCAGCTCACGCTTGAAGCTCGACCAGATTTGAAACTCAGTGCCTCCTATTTTGGCAGCATCTGTTCTCGACTTTCCGATGACGACCCAGAGGACCAGATTATCTTACATCAACTGTTGAAACGATTGAGCAGCCCTGGACTGGATGAAAATGGAATGTTGGAAGTCATCCCAGAATGCACGCCAACGGCACTTATAGCAGGTTTGTCAAAAACACCTGCTGTGACAGTGACAGAAAGCGTCATTAAACACCTTTTTCAGAACATTCTTCTTCGCAAAAGGTCGATATATTCATGTACAGAAAAGAATAAATTATGGCTCCGTGACCCTACAGATAAAGCGGTCAATGTGTTGCTGGATCGATCGTGTTTGCCAGAGTCTTCACGTCAATTATTATTGTCTGAATTTCAGGAGGTAGTGAAAGAATTGTAATTGTGACTAGGAAAGCACTATGTAGGAAATGGGGAAAAATCAGGTTCGGTGTATCATTATGAATCAAATTAGGTGCACGAACTGACAAAATATATTGAAATTTGTCTTGGTACTGTCTCTTTGATCATCGATTCATCTACTTTGGAATTTGATGCAATGGCTTACTATGTGTTAGACAATGAGACAATAGATTCTAGTATCGAAAAGTCCAAAGATAGATTTGCTTCTGAATATGAGAGCCAGGAGGTGTCTCGCTAGTTTGTACACTCACTAGTAGATGTGAAATTAGAAAGGCCTTCTTGATATATATAATTAGATGAGAAATTCGACATGGAAGTGTGTAAGTTTCAATCTGAAGTATGGATTTGAACAATTTGATGTCAGCCAGCAGCCTTTTCTTTCACCGAAAGGAAGCGTATCATCCCCACCTTACATGAAGTGGCAATAAAACTACACATGAATCCTCCCCCCAGATAGATGCGTTCGAATCATTGAGGTTTGAAAGTGTTCTGTTCTGTCCACCTTTGTTGAGCCGGTCTTAACACATTCAATTTCATTCCGATACCCTACATTCGATCTCCAGATTCGATCTCCATCGCACACACTTGTCGAATTATCTTGTTTCTGTTACTAACTGCCTGCAAGAACTAAATTCACAGGGCTCAATTGTTGCTTAGAATCTACAACGAGAGGCCGTGGATCTCGGAAGTCGAACTCTTGGTGCACGTGATTGGTCGCTCGGTGAAATCTCGGATAATCATGTTTAATCCTGTGATCTGACAACTTAGATCATTGATACATCATAGATCAATCACAACAACATAATTGATGAGCTATCAAATTAAATATATTCAATCAAAGTTTACCCACGCACATAGGTACATTATCTACATTTTGAAACGACTAGCCTCGGACACTACGGCTGCGACGGCCTGTCCTCCAACTAGTCTTTTTCCCTATCGTAACTATATACGTCCAGAAAATCTTTTTCCTCGCCCTTCTCTGTTCTACTTTCCTTGTAACCATTCGAGAAGGATCGTACGAGCGATATCCATGGCCTTACGACCTCGCTCCAAGGAAATCTCAGCAGTGGAAGCCTCCGTTTTTACAGAAGCTGCAATTCCTCTCGCTGTCGCCATTTCTCCATATGTAGCAGAAATGATAACTTGATCCGCCAATATTCGTGCCCTCTCTGCCGCAGCTGATACTGCTAGAGATTCATTTAGAGAGTCTGTCAAATTGATATCCAGTCTTACTACCGCATCACTGGCAGCCGTTGCGTATTTTTCGGCAATGATGCGTGCAGCAATGTCTTGCTTTCGAGCATTATCGCACTCGCGGACCTTTGCCTGGGCAGCTTCGACTCTTACTAACACATCTGCCACCTTGTCTGAAGTTACCTCTGCCTGTTCTCGCAATTCCCGCGAGAGTATCTGCGTCTGGCTTTCGTCCTCTTCATCTTCACCTTCATCATCTCCAGGGACATAGTCCGGTTTCTCAGCGTCCTCGACATTGGTTGCTGCCTCTACGATAGCATTAGTTTTGCTTGTTATTCGTCGCACCGCCTCTGTGATTTCCGCAAATGAGGCCCAAGCAGTGGTTCCGCATACAAAGAAGTCTGTGGTTCGAATTGCCGTGGCTTTCAAGGAGTCGCGTCTGGCGGTTTTGGCAGCCTCAAATAGCTGTTTGTCGTACCCGGATACTTTTGAAGCAAATTCATTCGTAGAAGAGGCAGCAATAGTGATGCGAGAAATATCAGCTGCAACTGTATGAGTAATGGCGAGTAGCTGCTTGCGATATTCAACATATACATAGATCCATGCAGCTACTGACATAGCGACGAGACTGAGACTAAGAATTGGCAGGAGCATTAAGTAGAAAATATCCGGATGAAAAGATGTCAGGTAGGGAAATAGGAAGAGTGCAACACAGCACCACCAGTCGAGGAGTTTGTACGATCGGGAGACATGATCAGAGTATTCTAGGTAGCCGAAACGAAATGGACCATAGAACTTTGCAGTCGGTGCAAAGAATCCGATAATGGCTATGCCTGCAAGAAGAGAGACATGGAGCCATGGTCGCAAGGGAAGTGCGAGCCCGTAATGGATAGAAATATACGTAAGTAAAACGACCAATGAGCCAACTGCAAGAGTTAGATTCAGTAAGACTTTCGAGATAAGCTTATAAGTTCTATAAATTTAGAAGACTTACTTTTGACGTAGGGTGCTAAACGTGTAGTCGCTGCTTCGATGGCTGGTAGAGCTTTCTTGAACTCAGACACTTCCGGATCCTCGCAAGCCGAGTTGCTCTCGGGGAATCTCAGATAGCCTTTTGTGTAAGCAAATACCAGAACGATAAGGAGTGCTGGGCTGTGAATTGGATCTAGATCTACCAATTTGAGGCGAAGGGTATGGAGTAGATAAAAAATCGCCCCAAAAAAGACAATGTTTGTGCCAGATCCTTTCCGAGGAGACGCGTCTGAGCTCTCGTTGGCCGGGCTGACATTAGGGTGCTTCAAGTAACCACAGAAATGAGCTACGAGCAGAATAACCACGAAAGTGGGGGTTTTGAATAGTTCGAGGTCAAACCCATCGGCGTTAGATTTGGAAAGATAATACAAGACTATGACGGCGATGACGAGCCCTACTCAAGTATAATGGTAAGCTATCACTTCGACAAAATCTGTCATTTTCGCAGAACTCACCAGTACTACTTGCTCCGAATAATCTAGACGCCGCTCGAACGGAGAGGAAGATATTTTCCCAAAATGGACTAGGAGAAGTCATGGTAAAGATACGATGCTCAATAGCAGTTGACACGAGAAACGCTGATATCTCGAGGTGATGAGTATCTAGTCGACAGTTGACCAATATGATGATTAAATTTCTATTCACATGTAGGCTTTTGAAGCTCTTTTAAATCATATTTTGATCGACTTTGGATTCTGTATCGGCAATTAGCACTCCTCAGTGGACAGCTATCCAGCACTGCAGATGCATGTCAGATTCATAACTGCCTCTTGATATATCTCTATACAACGGTAACTTTCTTAACTTGCGGCTATATCTCTTATGGACTATAATTGACAGGTATAAGTCGTATTTCAGCTACACTCAGACCCCACCACCTTGGATCAATCCCACCTGCAGACGCATGTCAGACTTATGACTACCTATTGATTGGCATCCATACTACCAATTGATCTACTTCTATACAATGGTCTTTTCTCATTTTAGACAGCTGCAGCTTTCCACATTCAATCAAGTATTTTTCTAAAGAAAAAAATACACCATCAACTTATCCTATGTTTGGCGATTAATATTTAGTGCTACATATAAATCAATTCTCGCTTTTTCCTTGAGTGTGCTTTGAGGCCAATTCTCTCGAAGAAAGCTCACTCGAGGTCGGTATTATGGCCAAAAATATCACACTCTTCACTTTCAAACAAGGCACTGGAGTAGCAGCAGCAACCCCACTGAATTATGACAACTTCAGAGGAGGAAGGAATCGCACAGAGGGCGCATTTCGTCTTATCGATGTCAATGGTCTCACGTTGAGCCCTCCGGTTCTGAATATCGTTGAATTTTCGGACATAAAATTTGGACAAAATGCAGCACGCAAACTCCAAAAACTTTCTGCTCTTAGCATCAAGTACACGGCGATCAGCCACGTCTGGAATCCTTCCCCCGAGGTTGAAAATCAAATGAACGCTATGAGTGACAAGGACTTATTTGGGGTAGAATTTGATCCTCCGCATGGCGGGACAGGATTGAGATTGGTGAATCTCAGTTGGATTGGCCTGGACCAAATGGCACATGCTGCCCAGATGAAAGGTTCCAAATACATATGGCTCGATCTCTGCTGTATCGACCAGCCGGATAGGAAAGATAACGAGATGAAGTTTCAGATCTCCATGATGGCCGATATCTACCGGTACGCGAACAACGTCATTGTCATGGTCGGCGGAGCTGGCTGTGTTCAGCACACCGATCAAGTTAGCCCTTGGATGGAAAGAGCTTGGACCCTCCAAGAAGCGATTCTTAATAGGAAAACCTTTGTTTGCGTGTTATGGCCAAATCTTAAGAGAAAGGTGACATATAATTCCAAAGGATCATCCGTCGTGTGGACGTTCCAACCGGTAATAGCCGCAAAACTCGCTCCAAAAATCTCGTCTGGGGACGTTTGCTGCCTCGTTTCTCTCAAAGACCTACTCGACATGGCTGATGTGGACGCTTCGCTACTTAAACCGCCAGGCTGTCCAGAAATTAGCGTTCTCGATGGAATGACGCTCAAGGCCGGTAATGCACCAAGACTAGCGCTCCGGACAGCATTCCTGAACTCCCCTCTGGCGATAAAGTACACGGGCGTGTGGAGGAGCATGTTCATGCGAACATCGACCAAGTCTATTGACGTTGTCTATAGCATCATGGGGATCTTTAATCTGGTGATCGACCCTTTCAAAAAGAACCACGATCCTTCTTTTATGTTCAATGATTTGGCCCGCAAGACCGGAGCAACACCAGGTATTGGCGCATGGGGGTGGCTGACTATTGGCGGAGTTACTGGTAGTGACATCCCGTTGGATGGCACATCTGTAATAATCCCACAATTTCCTCACGATGAAGCGAAGATCGCTGCCACGACCAATCAAGCTCCAGAGATGAATTTTGGGGGCAGGTGGGAATGGGTTGGTCATCATGTTGATCACTCCCCATTCTATATTACTTCACCAGGCTCTTACAGTACGAGTAACAACATCAACTTCATGACCCACTCTCAGCCACATATTATAAACGCGACCATGATTCCTGTGAACTACAAGCCCATAGTCAAAAGTTCGAGACCTGTCCTGACTGGTGGTCGGAAAGGCGTAACAAGAAAAGTCTCTATGCTCAAGCTCATGAATTATTGGGGGCTATGTGTTCATAGCGGCGACCTCGCTGAATCATGGAGCCGGCCTGGAAGTATTCAGGCCGTCTTTGTAGGGAAGGTTGGTGATATGAGCACAGCGGTCGAAGTTGCTAAACCTCGTTATGATTATACAGGGTGGATGTACTTCCTCTTCTTCAAATACTCCAGGAGTGAAAAGAAATGGCAAATAGTTGCAAATGGTGCCTGGCAGCCACCCACAGGATGGAAGCTCCCTGTAACCCGTCGCTCAATCTTCAACGTTGGTAATCATGCACAGACGCAGTTGAAGAAATGGTCGGCGGATGATAACTTGTGGGTAGATCAGAGATATCAGATATTTAGGCATAGCTACGGAGTAGAGCCTTTGCGTGGATGGTTAAGCGACCACCCCAAGGAAAGGAAAATAAAATGGTTTGGATCCAAGGTAAATGCATCCTATCATGTTATAAGTTGTGTGGTATATTCTATCAGAGATAACTAACAAGCTTAATCATATTAGGGCTCCATACCCCCTATGGCTTCTGACCTTGTGTGGCGAAACTTTGAGTTCAATTACGATTTATTGAAAAATGTCGTCCCTCTTATGAACAAAATAAATCAGAATGACGATGATTCAGATGAAGAGGATCATCAAAATGAGGCGTATATCGAAAAAGAAGAGAATGCGCCACTGGATGATCTACTTAAACAAGGACACATTCACCACTTACGAGTCCTATCCTGCATCGTCGACGAAAGCCGTATTCCGCGAACCAGCACAACACCGACGCCCTACAAGATATTGCAGCAGGGCTCTATGCCCATGACTTACAGCTACGGGGATTGGCCCAGAGCAGTACATATCAAGCTCGTCAAGTGCAATGTTGAGGGCCTCATGATCCCTAATCCGTGGAATAATAGCGAACCAGTGTTGAAATACCAGGTGCGGATTTTGTTTGGTTATCGCGTCATGTATGTCCAAATGAGGCATAAAGGGAAGAGCGATCAAAGGTTCTATAACATGTACTGTGTGCCGTACAGGGCTCCCGGTCAATCTGGTCCTGTCCGCAACAGAAACAGTCTTATATCTCCGCAATATCCTAACTATGGGCCCGGATCTTATCAGCTACCGGTCGCTTACTAGCCTGATGGGCCGTTGTATATATCTGTTAAGAATTGTGAGCTTGGTCGTTTGGTCTTCGAAGGGGTTTCAATGCTCCCCTGCAAGACTTTGAGACCGAATTGAGCAAATCAGAACTTGATATGCCAAAGCGAGCTCTAGAATAATAGAAGGTTGATTGGTAAAGACGACTTTCTACCTCGAATCAGAGAATGCAAAATGTCTGATTGGTCAAGATCAATCATATTCCTACTGCAATGAGAATTTTAACCTACTCTTAATATGCTGTGTAACTCGAATCATCGGCTCATCAGCTGTCCAAAAAAAAGCCATGCCGTTATATAAGCAGCCACTTCCCATTTGTGTTTCATCGAGAAGAACGTCTTTTCTAGCCCGGTGAGTGTAACCTCGTATTACCAACAATACCCAACTGCATATATCGATTATCATGGACCAATTGGCTAGTTACCACATCGCCATATCCGGATAGTAGTGAAACCTCGATAATTTTCGACACAGCTGTATACTGCCTCTATACCATTTATCTCATTCGAATTGTAGTCATCGGTATCCGCATCCCTTTCGGTCACAATTGATTTTCTCCTGCAATGTCGGATATTCCAGACGATATCAACACGCAATTTCTCGAGCAGTGGAAAAACCCCGGCGACGTCTTCTCAGTTCTCCTTATCGTCGGCGGTGACGTTATTCTCCTCGCTCTGGCCTGTCTCACCGGTAGGACATTCACACCTATCGCTTTCTCCTTCGGTTGGGTTGCATATGCCGTTTCGGCCGTTGTAGTCGCTGTTGGCGATAACAAGCTATTAGTGCGCTGTCCACCAGAGATCTCGCTGAAGGTAATTAATCTGAAGAATGGATACTGTCGCGAGAACAAGTCGTGGCTGCTGGGGAGATTCATCAAAGATTACAATTTCTGGATGCCCGGGGATGTCAAGGAGCGACTTCTGCGTCCGCGTGTGCGTTCTGATGAGGAGAATAGTCATGCTAAAGCTATTTCTTCGGGTTCGTCAACGACTCAGAAGCCCATTGAACCTACTGTGATGTTGGGTCGATCCGATGCCGCGTTGTGTATTGCTGTTTTTAAATGGATTGATGGTGCAGTTCCAGGTCTACCATCTCGTGATTGGGCCTGGTGGAGCGGTCTCCTTGTTTCACTGCTACAATTAGGTATCGCGGCGATCCCGTGGGGTCTTCACTCCAACTGGGGAATATTTCTTGCCACTGCCATCGGAACATTACTAGCCTACCTATCCGCCTCTCTACCCCAATGGCGCCAAGAAAAATGGTCCGCGGCAACCAGAGAGAAGGATGTAGCTGTGACGATAGGCAACGGAAATAAACACGTGATAGTAATTCTGGGTGCTCAGCATGGCTTAGATATGGAAGATCTAGCTACGGGAAAAGCCCCTGACTTATTATCAACACGTATATATACTTCTCTCCTAGCTGTATTCTGGTTGGTATTGTTAATCACATGCTGTGGCATCAAAACAGACTCATGGTATCTGCTCGCCGTTGGTGGATTGGGTATGGCGCAAAACCTGATAGTCGCGAGCGTACCGCGGACTCCCGCAGCGCTTGGTCTACCTATCGAGCTCGTTAGTAGTGGGAATGAAGATCAGATTGTTCCGGAGATTTTTGCAGAGCCGAAAGTGATGTGGACTATAATGGAATTTGAGGAAAAGCATCGTGGGCGAGGCAACGCTCTTGTAAAAGAGTTCTTTCCTGGAAAGTTGCTTGATTGGGAAGAAAAGTGGTGGAACTCTGATAATTCAGATGAGAGACGAGAGCTTCTTGAAGGAGCGCGGCGCAAAGCATGGAGGAAAGCACATGAGGCGGCACGAATGGAGGGGGAGAAGTAGCTCGAGAGATAGTAGAATAAGAGCGAGGAGATATTTACGTGAACTCTACTGGAAAGGTGAATCTCAGTTACAAAAGCTTCATCTCGAATGTAAGCCCAATAAACAAATCACACTCCTGTTCAGACAAAACAAGACTTACCTCCTTTCTGAAACCAGAAACTCTAGCAACAAATTACTGCAAACGTGCTGGATCGACTGCTCGATACAAATGCACCGGATTGCATACTTCCGGAATCTCCATGTTCTTCCTTAATTGCAATCCCGTCCGTTACGGTCCCCGTCGAAATAAAAAATGAAATGCCAGGCACGGCTTTATGCCATTCCCACAAAAGCAGAGATCCCATACGTGATGATGAGACCAGAAAACCACCACCAGAAAGCCAGCTCACACTTTAAATTCTTTTCCAAAAAGAACAATCCTCATTTCGGCTGCATCAGTTCTTTTGGGGAGGTCCAGATGTATTCACTCAACACTGACAGGATATACTGAAATGATGGTGCATGATACTATGCTACCTTAAGTAATTTGCAGAATGAGACTTACACTGTTAATCGATATAATCAGATATTAAATGACTAAAATAAATGAAAGTAGTTATATACACCAGACAAACCGGACACTAGAAGATAATCATTCTTACACTTCACAAACATACAAAAGTAGAAACCCAAGAACAAACAAAAGTCACTAGTACATTCTCTCTATTATCTTATCACCCTTATTCAGTTTATCTCTTACCTACACTACTATCCCCGAGAACATCCCCTTCCATAATCATCACCCTCACCTCATTCATATATCTAACTTCAAACACACAAAATAAACCAGCAGAATCGCTTGCATAGCTCAATATCAACAATGACCCATAAACGGACCAATCAAATCCTCGAAACTGAAACACATCTTTGCCTCTCATTCATCTAATTACTCCATATCATACATAGTAAGTCAACATCTATTCATCCACTAACATCATCCCCAAAGTAAAAAACTTCCCAAACACTCCAACCCATCAATGTCACTCGCTAAAGCAGAGCCCCGCCCCCTCTCTAACCCCACTTCTTGTATCCGCCACCCCTCACCCCCACCAAACAAAGAAAGACTTTTTATTTTATTTTTCCGTCCAATCGTACATCTTCACTTTTTAATATATATATAGCAATTACAATGACAGCTATCAACAAATCAACAACCAGCGTTTGTGGTTTAGTGGTAAAATCCATCGTTGCCATCTCTCTCTTCCTCAATCAGAAGAGTCCGATAACAACTTCGATGGGCCCCGGGTTCGATTCCCGGCGAACGCAATATTTTTGTCAGATATGTGCGACCTGATATTTTATATTTTTGTATGGAGTGGACAATATATGAATGACTGGCTGGCTGTGTTTTCATGTATAGTATGTGTGGTAATCATAGTCTTTTTTTTTCTTTTCCACTCATAGCTTCTTCCTATCTACCTCCTCACTCACACCCATGAATTTTGTAGGAATTATGGATATCGAGATATGTATACGCACACTGAACTCGGCACAATATCTATCTTTCTCTCTCAAAAAATCTGTCCACATACCCCTAAATTCCATTAATCACTCTCTTCCCTTCCCCCAAGAATTCCCAATTCCCAATCTCTAAGTGCTTAACCAAAATTCGGACTTCAAAGAATACGAATTCTTTACAATTTATATGGGCCTGGGTTTGGAGAATTGCTCAAAGCACACATTATTGCCGACATCCCCCTTTGTCTCGGTGGAACCATCGAGCGCATATAATAAGATGATGGATCTTTGAAGACGGAAAGATATGATGACACAGGTGCTTTTAAATGCGATGGGACGAGTTCAACTATCTTGTGTTGTTTTGCGCTATTCTTCCAAAATGAAGCTCCCAGTGCATTATTAATCTACTCCTCAAGTTCCCACAATCTTTCAAGGAGTAATAACAAATTTCCCAATTCCACCCTTCCCAGCAAAAACATCTTGACAACCTTTTCTAACACCGTCAATATCCTCAAGCTTGACTTCAGAGCCTACAATTGGTCTTAGCTTTCCTTCTTTGATGAACTCCCCTAGTCTTTCCAAGTCCTCCCGACTTGGTTCCATCATCAGATAACTATAGCTTCTTCCATTCCAACTGGCCCACATTCTTAAACTCCAATCTAAGAAATCCATAATTTTGACCATCCACCAACTTAATTTGACCTTGACACCTCCTTCAGATACCCCAGCAGTATGGCGACTCATACGCTCGATAGTTTCGGTGCCACCGGGTATCATAGAAATAGAGACTATGACTCCCCCCTTTTTAACGAGGGAACCAAGAGAAAGTGAGCAGGATGTTGTGTCGAAGATAAAATCTACACTCTCCTTCCCCATTGCCTTGATGACATCTTCTTTCGTATAATCTATTGTTTCGATTCCCTTCCCTAACAATTCCTCTGCTCTACTAATCTTTCCAGTACTCAAAGTGGTAATAACCCTCCCAGCTCCAAACACATTCTTGGCGAGCTGAACAGCGATACTACCCGTTCCACTCATACCAGCAGGGACAAGTACAGTCTTACCTTTTAGTCCGTCAGGTAACTGATTGTCTGCTCGTAGTACAGATTGATAGGCTGTCAGTGCTGCGAGTGGCACAGCGGCAGCTTCGGAATGAGAAAGGGAGGGTGGCTTGTGAGCTACAGCTTCAGAGGTCGAGAGACAGTATTGTGCTTGAATAGGAAGTCAATTATGCTAATTACACACCGGGGTACTTTTGAAAGCTAGGAAGAAGGGGGGTTCAAGGACTGGAAAACGAAAAATAGGGACAGCGCGTACCAATGGTTCCACGGTGACGTTCAGGTACGCGAGAGTAGACTGCGTCACCGGGCTTGACGTGGATGACGGAAGAACCAGTGGAGACGACAGTACCCGATACATCATAACCCATCAAGTAGGGGAACCTGGAAAATATCAGAGAAAAGTAAAGATAAAGCGGAGAAAGTGAGACTCGATGCAAGATCGCCTGGAACTGCAGCAGAATTACATGCGTTCTTCTGAAGTTCATGACAATGCATATTTTAGGGATCTTGAAGGGAGTGAGTCATTCGCAAGGCTGAATGAAATGATCATCGCGTGCACATGAGAACATCTCAGACATAGGGTAGACTATGATTACTTGATATAATCTCATTCTCACCCTCCTCATCATAGGATTGAATCCCTTCATCCATCGATGTCACGGTAGAGAAGGTACGTACTTAACATCGAACATCATCTTTGCATACCCGCCAGCCATCTTGACATCAATAGGATTGACACTAGCCGCTTCCACTTTGATCAATATATCATTTTCATGTGTGATTTTCGGAGTTGGAATGGTTCCTATGTCGTATGTATCTGGTTTTCCAAACTTGGTGAGAGCGAGTGCACGCATTGTTGCTGGAACCTTGGTGGCGAATTTGGATTCCATCTTTGTTTAGGAATGGAGAAAGTATAGAACGTAGAGTAGAGTAGGCTAAGGATAGCAAATATGAATTTCCAAAGAGGATATTTACCACAATATATACTGATATTGAAGACAGAGGGAATTAAAAGGGGACTTTTTTTCTAGGTGGAGACTACCTTGGTATTGAAGGAGAAAAGTCCGCCCGACTCGGAGACTTTTTGATATGAAGAATGACCTCGGGAGCTTTGATTGGGCGGGGCATGTGACCAACGACGGGAAAGGATCGAGAGTTAGAAATCAATATCATAGAAGAATCACGCTGGTGATTCTTGTAATATTTTATATTGTCAAGCATCCAAGGATTAATGAAAAAAAAGAGGGAGGTTGTGTCGTAATGAGACGCAACGAGACAATTGCTCTCCGAATAGGGTCAAAAATCACCGATTTGAGGAAACTTTCTTCCGTGATCGATATATCATGAAAGGGCGAAATACTCTGATCAAATATCACGAAGTTCCAGTGAGTGTGCAAACGAGTGATGGAGGAAAGTGTGTACCGGTAGGTGATAATTTTGAGTGCATACCTAGATATCAACAGCATATCGATAACATCTCAAAGTCACGTGTGACTTGACGCAACCACAATTTTGAAATTTAATGTCCTCAACCTCAACTCTCTCTCATCTCCTGGGACTTTTGGTCTCGATAATTAACAACACTTTTTATCCTGTTCGTCGTCGAATTCTCGAATCAATTTTTGAAGTTCTCAAACAGAAAAGGGTCGAGATAAAAACTTACCTGGTAGCCATTTCCATTGCCTAAGCAGGAGATCCCCACTACGCATGCTAGTTACCCAACCTCTACACCTCGCAAATATAATTCCTCTATACACCCACCTGACAATAATCTGGAGCTGAATCATGGCCCTTACTCTGAAACCAGTAGATGTTCCATCTTTCTGCTCAACTCAACTCCACCTCTTGGACCAAGAACTTCAATCCGAGCTGTCCGAAACTTCGACCCTCATAACCGGAACCTCACCTACTTCCCTTCAGCGGGCTGGTCTTGCTATTACAAATCTCGTTCTGATATCTCAAAGAACGGGATTGGGTGGAAAAACCGTTGTTGAGCTGGGTCCCGATCCGGCAACTTCCAGTTCTGGCACTGGAGCCAAAGGTAAAGGTGGCAGTGGGGGTTCGGGAGAAGGTGAATTACAAGAACATGGAATACGGGTTGGTGATATTGTGGCAGTTAGTGAACAGCCCAGTGGTAGTGCAAATAAGAGGGAAGTCAAAGAGTTAGAGGAGAAGGGAAGTAGAGGTGTGGTGACTAAAGTAGGGAGGAGTGCGGTGTGGGTTGCGCTGGATGAGAATGGGAAGGGCGAGGAGAATGTTGGGGGTATGAAAAGATGTTGGGTGGTCAAGCTCGCAAATGATGTTACGTACAAAAGGTTTGTTTATTCTATGTTGATTTGATCTGTTGGATTGATAGCCGATTCAGTGAGGGGAGAATAGGGTGGGTTGCTAATTGTTAACTTAGAATGAATGGTACCATGGGAAAATTGGGGAAGATGCAAGAAGCGGAATATTCGAATTTCGTAAGGGTTTTATTTGGATTGTCATCACCTTCGCCAGTACCAGAAAACCTGGGGGACACGGGAATTGAGTGGCTGGATCCAAGTTTAAATGATAGTCAAAAGCATGCCATTAAGTTTGCACTCGCTTCGAGAGAGATGGCTTTGATTCACGGGCCACCTGGAGTGAGTATCCCAGTTTTCTTTTCTGGTATTCAGCGAGTTATTTCTAAGTATCCATGAAGGCTCTTTCATTAGGGCGAGTATTATCAAATATGTCCACATTAGTTGATGATGGAACTGCGGTTGCAGTTTTCTAAATCACGAAAAACGCAACTAGTTTCAACGGGAATGTTGGCAAAATGTCAGGGAATATAAATGGAGGAATCATGTCGCTCGAGAAACTTGCTAACAACTGATAGACTGGTAAAACCTATACCTTGATTGAGCTTATCCTGCAAATGCTCAAACAGAATCTCAGAGTCTTGGTGTGTGGGCCATCCAATATATCCGTGGATAATATTGTTGAGCGACTTGCACCACATAAGGTACCTATTGTACGCCTGGGTCATCCAGCGAGACTTTTGCCATCAGTCGTCAATCATTCTCTTGATGTCCTTACACAGACTTCAGAAGCGGCTGCGATTGTGCAAGATGTACGAAAAGAAATGGATGCCAAACAAGCCTCAATAAAGAAGACAAAGAGTGGTAGAGAACGAAAAGCCATATATGGCGATCTCAAGGAACTTCGTAAAGAGTTTCGAGAACGGGAAAGAAAATGCGTCAATACTTTGGTGGGCGGTTCCAAAGTCGTACTTGCAACCTTGCATGGTGCTGGAGGATTTCAACTGAGGGATGAGAAGTTTGACGTTGTGATCATTGATGAAGCTAGGTAAGAGTGTAATATCTCCTTTGGATTCGTGCCACTCAACTCCAAACTTCTAATTCGTGTTTCTCTCTTCGCTTTTTCTGAGTGTCTCTTGTCTTTCACAGCGACCCTCTCTTGGAAGATAATTACTAACTTCTCATGCTATAGTCAGGCTTTGGAAGCTCAATGTTGGGTACCTTTGTTATCAGCTAGTAAAGTTGTTCTTGCCGGAGATCATCTCCAGTTGCCCCCAACAATCAAATCATTAAATTCCAAGACTAAACCGAAATCACAAGACACAGAGACAGAGGGTATCATTAAGGGGATGACTTTGGAGACCACTCTGTTTGACAGATTACTAAAATTACATGGCACTGGAATTAAAGTCATGCTTACTACACAATACCGCATGCATGAGAAGATCATGAGATTTCCCTCGGATGAGTTATATGAATCAAAACTTGTCGCAGCTGAAGCAGTTAAGGCAAGACTTCTCACAGAACTACCGTATGATGTCGAGGAAACAGAGGATACTATTGAGCCCCTGATATTCTTCGATACTCAGGGTGGCGACTTTCCGGAAAAGAGCGAAGAGGAGAGTGTTGATAAGAAAGCCGGCAAGGGAATGTTAGGTGAAAGTAAAAGTAACGAAATGGAAGCGGTTCTTGTGAGACGGCATGTCCAGAATCTTGTCGATGCTGGGTTGAAGCCAGAGGATATTGCAGTTGTGACGCCATACAACGCTCAGGTGAGAATGAGAGCAGTTTTTTGTGCCCCATAATCTTTCTTCTGAAGTAATACTAACCCAAAAAGCTCGCATTAATGTCTCGATCGATGAAGGAGGCCTTTCCCGGCATCGAACTGGGCAGTGTTGATGGGTTTCAAGGAAGGGAAAAAGAAGCAGTCATTGTTTCCCTCGTTCGAAGCAACAGCGAACGCGAAGTGGGATTTTTAGGAGAGAGGCGCAGATTGAACGGTACGTCCTCCCTTTTGCATGAATTTCTTCATCTGTTCTCTACTTCTAGAACCATTGAACCCTTCTTTGCATGAATTTCGTTAAACACCCGCCCCCGCATCCCAGCATGATCACTGTTAGAGCAGATCTCCCGCAAACAAAATCAAACGGTTCTTTGGCTATAGCATGTTTGATAATCGATCTCACACAACGAATGCTAAGCATTCACACTTCCAAATATCTATGCACAAATAAAAATAAGGAAATCATGATCATGCAACTGATATAACCTGCAAAATTTAGTCGCCATGACCCGACCGCGACGCTCACTGACGATCATTGGTGATTCGGAAACTGTCTCGAGGTAAGTTCAGACCTCCTTTTCATCTTCTTATACTCTGTATATATTTATTTGCTTGATCCAATCTGGTTGAGACCATATGCTGACAATTGATGCATGATCGACGCAGAGGTAGTAAATTTCTCAAACGATGGATGGACTTTCTGGAAGAAAATGCCGACTTACGATACCCATCCATAGCGGAGTTGAACTCGTAATGGCAATCAACAAATTAGAATTTCGGTCGAAAATTCCGAAAACCGTTACACCTTCAATGGCACTCTAGTTCCCGTGCCAAAGTTTTAGATCCATGAAAGGAATTATGCAGTTGCGCATGGAGCTTGGAGGATTGCCTCGGAAGCTTTTCGCTTTTCGCTTTTCTTTTTGGTCTTTGCTGACGACCCACAAAATGTCCATAAACACCATCGCTGTCGTGCCACGCGATTTTGATCTTTCCCTTTCAAGAAGAGGGTGTGCATCAGACGAATGACGAACTCTATATCAAGGATCCCCTGTAGTTTCATGTAGAGTATGGCAGTGGCACGGATCCCAAGGGGTGCTTCGTACAGAGAACATTTCAAGAAATCCACCTTCCATCTCTCCAAAAAAAGACATGATAACCCGTTTTTTTTCTCTCTCTTACCGAAGAGTCAAAGATCCCAAATTTGATTATGGCGGCGTTAGCTGTCACATCTGTATATTGCATGGAAAGTATGAAGACGACATGACCTATCGCATCTTCAAGGATGCAGGAAATTGTGGGGACGTATACGGAGTGTTGAAGTTTTAGTGTCGAATTTTTGATATGACATGATATGATATACCACATCTAGAGCGCAGACCAAATGTTTAAGAAGGATTTATGCCGCGCGCAGGAAAAAAGCTAATCGCGAATTGGAGATTGAGTTCCCGTTTGCATTTTCTTGCTTGCACAATTTGGGTATAGACCTCGATGTATGTCATGTAGCTAAGCACCCTCTAGAACTTTGGCCGCGGATGAATATTGATCTAGGAGGTTTTTTTTTATGGGTGACACTATTGATCTACTTTGATAGTGTATGTTACCTAGGGATTAATTCATTTTCTATGCCGCTGTGGCCGCGGATCATTCATGGTTTGCATTGAAGAATAGGAAGATGGATTGTAAGTGCATTCGGGTAAATATACCTAGTAATTATATCGTGGGTATCCATCACAATCACTTCAGTGACCTTGGGTTGTACTATCGGCATGCTCGACATGTCAAGTCGAGATGTATGCAGCAGCAAGAAAGGAGGATGGCCATTGTGGTATGGTATGGTATGTAGTTATAGTATTTACTTGAATACCATATACTGTATTGAGTGACTCCGCTTACTCATTTTCACAACATGTAAAATATAAAGTATAAAATATCATCTCCAGCTCGCCTGCTGCAGAATTTAGAATTGTAAGGGTTCATTCATTCATTCATTCTTTCTTTCTTTCATTGATCGATTGGAGATACGAGCCCGAACGAATCCCCTGAACATGCGAGACTGCTCCGATACATACCTACCTACCTGTACTACTTGGCGCGTATTACGCCATGGAGTGTGAAGGATGTTTAGAAGCGTACTGGTAGGTAGGTAGGCTGTGATTTGTGAAGCGAAGTGAAGGGGTCCTGGGAGTTGCATTTGTATTTGCATAGCTAGGTAGATGGTCGTTTGGTACTATTCCTAGAGTATGCTATCTAGATACGCAAGGTGGAGGGATGGGTGAGCTGCAGTGTGGTGCAGTGTGGTGCAGTGCAGTGCAGTGCATGTTTAACCGTTATCTAAGACAGTGTGGTATTTGATATGTATGTACTGCGTATGGCACCTCGGGATGGAGAGGGATGTATGTATGTATGTATGTATGTATTTATGGAGTTTGGTGAAGATGTAGGTTTGTGATTTTGGATGGTGGAATAGGAGGTGTTTTGCTGAGTGTGAGTGTGAGTGTGAGTGTGTGAGTAACCTCGATACTTATATAGAGTAGTTCCTTGCTGTGGGAATAGAGATTTACAGGATTTACGGGATTGGCATAGACACGATTGACATACCTAGGTATGATAGTGACAATACTAAGTACCTCGCTTTGGATGAAGGGGTTGGTGAATTAATATCTAGTCGAGTACTCTGTGGTACTTCCACTTCCACTTCCACTCACAGAACACATCGACCACATCCATAACATCCATAACATCCATACTAGCCATGATACTACACCCATAAACACCTAACCTCCAACACACTCTGCATGAATAGACTACCGCCCGAGCTCCACCACGCATCCGCATCCATCATCTCTCAACCATCATCCATCAATCAAAATTCTTCTCTGCTCTTCCTCGTTCCAAGATAGAAAGGCTCCAAAAGCAAGCATGGTGGATGGGCGGCACCACGCACGAATGAGGATTTATATCCTTTCTGTCCCTAGATCCTTTAACTCTTTTCGGACGGTGTTGGGAGTTCATCAACCGAAAGAAAAAGGAATTTTCGCATGGTTTGTCTACGACCTAGGTAAAGCTATGCCGGAGAAGATTATGGGTGTTTCGGGGGTTTGGTTGATTGATTGATTGATTGATTGATTGATTGATTGATTGATTGATTGATTGATTGATTGATTGATTTGATTAATTTGATTAATTTGATTCATTGAGATTATTATTATTATTATTATTATTATTAGCTAGTTTCTTATTCTTCAAGCTCTTTTTAGCTCTTTTTAGCTCTTTTTCTGCTTCTTCTGTAAATTACAATTCTCCCTTTTGCGGATTTCCACTTTTGACATGTACTTGTCTAACTGTGTTCGTCTCAAGTACTGCAAATGTTGAATACCAGTTGATGGGCGATATGTGTGGATATATGGATGGATGTATGTATATATGGATGTAGGATGAATGTAGGATGAATGTGTATGTATGGATGGATGGATGGATGGATGAATACATGGACATATGTATGATATGATATGATATGATATGATATAATTGATATGATTGATTGATTGATTGATTAATGACCCAAACCCCTCAAGCAGTCGAGCTTCCAGCCTTCGTGGGGTAAAATTATTGTGCATTGCAGACAACAACTCATACCTTTCCAAGTCCCTAGCTTTACGCACATTATTCACACTATTCACACTATTCTCACTATCCTTACTATCCTTACTCTTTCTTACTATTTCGTGCAGTCAGTTCTCGAGTAGGTTGGTACAAGATCTTCTTCCTTGTTCTTGACATTCAATTTTACAAGAGATGCGAAGAAATGTGAAGGAATGCGAGAAAATGCTAAGAAAAAAAAAGGTGAAGAAATGCTGGGAGATGCTGGCTCACTCACTGCGAGATACTGGATGATATTCGTATCATTACCAATCTTTTCAATCCACCTCCCTCCAATGCTTCAATGCTTCACTGCTTCACTGCTCCATACAGCCGCCTCAACAGGGATGAAATCGATCGTTCCATTCAACCTTACCGTTGTGGGTTTGGCTTGAATCTTTTAGTTCTATTCTTGAATCGATCTCCCCGTCCTTTCAATTTTCCTTCTTGTCATTTATCTTGTTTCATGGTCACTCCTTGTCAGTAGCTTACTTCTGTCGCAGAATATATGATACGTGTGATGCGCCCTGGATCGATAAAGTTCCCTGGGTAAAGGGACCCATTGACCCATTTCATTGAATAGTACGGAGTTGCTTAAGAGAGAGAGAGGGAGAGAGATAATATATATATTCACATATATACTCGACTGCCGTACATGCAACCCTGAGAAGCGATGATGGATTTTTAACATCGAATTCGACTGGGGAAACTAATAAGACTTTTCAATCTTCTCGTCGTTCGGAACTTGCGAATATGCCTAGGAGTCGTTCCACATCTATCAAACAATCCACTGTCACAATAGATTTATCCTTAATCCTCGACCCACTTATGAATACAGGCAGACTGAAGGACCCGTTCTAATATCCGGCTCTCAGTAAAATGAGTAAATTTACAAAGGCCGGGACCTGGAAGACGGAAACTTCAGGTCGAACAAATACCGGTTCGACCATTCGTGGAAAGATTTCTGCTCCTATTCCAATCCAGGACGACGACGAATTTCCCATTCGCTCTCCAGGAACTGGTATAGCAACACCTCTTGGATCTCTTAATTCTGATGGAATCGAAAAAGTTATGAGGGGGTCCGCCATTTCTGGCCGCGATAGTGCTCTGGCACATGGAGATATTGGGACCGGTAGTTATATCGAACCACCCAGGCGAATAGGGACCACCCCTTTACCCTCCGATCGGCCATCATACAATGCCCCTTCACGTAGGACAGAGGATTACAGCGTTCCAAGGAGCTCATCGCCTGTTGGCAGACCATCAGGGTCAATACTCTCGAAGCCGGCGCGAAAGAAGTCGACTTTCAAAGGAGTGTTTGGCAAAATATTTGGCAAGAAAAAGAAGGATGCTGCAAATAAGAAACAGAGCGTTGGTGCTCTGCAGAGTGAACAGCATCACCGCAGCGTGAGTAGAGGCATGTTGCGTTACGTTACCATTGTCTAATAATCTGTAGGACCCATCTGCGCTCAGCCGAAGTCCACTGAATAGCGCGGCCTCCCCCAAACGATCTACTTCCATGCCGATCAATGAGTTTAATCGAGCCCTCCGATCGCATTCTCCTTTCGTAGATAGTAGCTTAAAGGAACAGATCAATACAGAGCGGGACCCAAACCGTATATCCACACAAACACAAAGTACAACGACAAGAACAAGGCTTACAACGGGAAGACTATACACTCCAGATAAAACACCAGGATATGTGAATTGGACGGGCCTCTCACCACGACCTGCAAGTGCTCAAGCTAAAAGCAGTAAAGCTCCCTCTGACGAGGCGCTTCCTGGCTCAATTGGAATGGCAGTTACCATTAGCAGCCACCCAAACAGGCGGTCAAGGTCTCTCGGTCAATTGCGTGAAGCTGCAAGAGTTGCGGGAGGAATCGATCGACGTCGGAGCGATGAAATTCGTTATTGGAGAGCAAGCTACGATCCGGGGCCATTATCTCCATTATCATCACACAAAGCGGAAGTGGAGGAGCCGAGGTCAATAAATGATCCGGAAAGTCCACGATTGATAGATTCTCAGGAGCAGCCACAGCCTTTCAATTTCGGTCATCTGAGTGGATTAAGTGGCATGAAGATCACCCAGGCTGCCGACCTGGCAACAAGAGTTGATCGTATCGAGTCTAGATTGGTCGAAATGGAGAAGACGGTATTTCAGATTCATCGGCGACTCAACGAAAATGGAGACAATGTCGCACTTCAAGATCCCCCCAAAGGAGGCAAAAGAGATCGCAGCTCTTCTGCTCGTCGTCCTCCAACTGATAATTCAGAAACGACTTTACCAGGCTTACCCCGGCATCGACATTGGCACGAATTTGGAGCTCAAAGCCGACTCTCAAACAGCAATCCCCACCGCCCAACATCATCGTCTCATAACTCTTACCACCCTGATTTTGATGATACAATGCAAGCTCCATTTGCCGCAACGACAGATGAACGTGTGCACTTAAGCAGCTCCCACACCACTGGTCGACCTCTTTCAACTTCGACTACTATTCGAGGTCTTCCATCTAGCTCTCCTACTATTCAAAAAGATGTCCATTTAACAATGGAACACTATAACAATTTAACAAATATGTTCTTGGCGGAACAATCAGCTCGCGAACAACTTGAAAGCATTGTCCTCACCTTACAACGACAGATGGCCTCTTATCCTTCGATAGCATCCACGTCATACCCCACCCCTGACTCTGCTACTGGAGGTGGCCCTATTCTTGATACCACATCATCGTCCAAAGGCACATCTGAAGGCTTTGGCGTGGAAAGTGATGATGACGCATACGCAGCAGGTTCCGAAGTTTTTCAAACTCCTAAAGAAGAAGTAGGAGGTCAGAACTTTGGAGATGAAGTTTTTGGGACTGGAAAGGGTTACGCAAGCGGCAGTTCGAGACTGACTGTCGACACTGGAAACGGTGATGCAAGGACGTTGAGTTTAAGCCAGATCACGATGGGGAAGGGTGTTCAACCTAGTTTGAACTTTTGAAGTCGAATCATCCAAGAAAAGGAGGGCTGCAGAAATAACTGGATGGTTTTTTATATATCTCAGTTGCCTCATCGCGTATGGATTCTCACTGTTTGTTTGCCTTGTTTGATTTTGACTTTCAGGATGATACCATGAACATCTATTATTTTTCTATATTTTCTTCATATCTCATTCTCCTGCATTTGCATTTCTGTATTATATTATTCCTACCCTGATTTCGAGCATGTCTTGCCTTTGCCTTTTATTTGCATGTCATTAATCTCGTGTTCATTTCAACCTGGAAAGTTTGATATTTCTTTTTGTCAGATCTCGTTTGTTGGTTTTCTTCCAAATGTATTTATAGAGGGGTTTGGATGGCGTTTGGGTTGGATGACTGAATGGAATTGAAGTTTTCCACTACTGTGGACAGAGGAAGGAGGGGAATGGGTGTCCCGATTAATTCGAGGTCGGCTTTCCCTTTTTGTGTTCGTATTATTGTATTATTTAGTGGTAGAATCAGGAGATGTGAATAGGGGAAAAAAGGGATTAGAAGCGTGGGTGGAAATGATGTTTGAGCATTCATCTTTACACAGCGAGCAACTAGTTTGTCGGGGATTTTAAATAAAAGAATCAGGACTTGTATATACCCAAATACCAAATACATGTTTGAATTGTCTCATCTCGAACTATTTATTTTACTATAAAATTTGTCATGTTGGATTGGTGACATTGAGCATGTGGTAGATTGAACCAGGAGTCGCAAATTTATTCTTTTGGCTACCTAGGTGTTAGAAATTGAGTGATGCTATGTAAATCGATTAGACCAATGATAATGTTGAAGATTGGTGATTTAAAGCTTGAGATTGGTTGATGGTTGGGAATATGAGGGATGTATTGATGTCTATAGAAAGGGCACTAGCACTCGCACTTCCTTATAATCTTGACTGTTCCCCTGAGTACCTAGGCTGAGCTACGAGTAGTAGGTATCTTCATTAAGCTTTCCCCGCCTCCGCGGGGGTTAGCGTCTTTCCACATCCCTGTTGAACCGAGGCCGAGGCAAAATTGACCGACCTCAATCTTGTCTCATAAATACAACATTCAGCCCTTCAAGATGTTCCCACCCGTATTCCGCACACAATCCTATTCAAAAACGATCGTATCTTCACCATGGCCGGCCCCGTAAGACAACCGATTGATCTCCAGGCGCTGGAGAAATATATCGACATGCATGTTCCGGAAATCACGACTCCGATTGAGATTAAACAAGTACGTAGAATCTTCTCTCTATACCCCCTTGGGGGAAAACTCTTCATTTCGTGGTACCTGATGCGATGCGCAATGCTAATTCAATCCCTTCATCAAAGTTCGGATTCGGACAATCAAATCCCACATACCAGCTCCTGTCCTCCAATGGCCACAAATACGTGATGCGCAAGAAACCACCTGGAAAACTCGTCTCGAAAACGGCGCATCAGGTCGAGCGCGAATACCGCGTCATCCATGCGTTGGAGAAAACAGATGTGCCGGTGCCGAAAGCGTATTGTTTGTGTGAGGATGAGGGGGTGATTGGGACGCCGTTTTATATTATGGAATTTCTGGATGGGAGGATTATGGAGGATCCTGGGATGCCGGGGGTGGGGGAGGTGGAGAGGAGAGAGATGTATGTTTTTGATCTTCTTCTGGCTTGGTGTTATTGCATAATCGATGTTGTGAGAGCGCAAGATACTAATGTGCTGTGGAAATAGGTGGCACGATGCCATCCGTACTCTAGCCAAACTCCATCGTGTGGACATCGCGAAAGCGGGCCTGACGAGTTTCGGCAAAGCAACCGGATTCTACGATCGCCAGATTAAAACATTTGGGACCATCAGCGCGGCGCAAGCGTCGACGGTGGATATTGAGACCAAGAAACCCGTGGGTCAGATACCGCACATCGAGGAGATCTTGGGATTTTTCAGAGATAAGAGATATCAGCCACTAGATCGAGGGACGTTGGTGCATGGAGATTATAAAATCGATAATCTCGTGTTTCACAAGACCGAACCGAGGGTTATTGGGATTCTGGAGTATGTATATTTTCCTCTGCCCGTATCATATCCAATTTCTCTGAAGAGAAATAAAATAAAATTAAACAAAATCGAAACTAACATTCCCCACCCCCTCCCAGCTGGGAAATGTCCACCATCGGACATCCCCTCTCGGATCTCGTCAACATCCTCTCCCCCCACACAGTGCGACACGAAGAAAAATTCGCCTCGCTCCCGCAATTTCGCGACGAGGACATCCCCGGTCTGCCCGCGCAAGCAGAGCTCATCTCCTGGTATCGGGAAACGGCGGGCTGGGATCCCGAGCCGGATTTGTCGTGGGGTGTCGCGTTTGGTTTCTTTAGGAACACGTGTATTTATCAGGGCATTGCGGCGCGCTGGGCGGTCAGGCAGGCGAGTAGTGCGAAGGCTGAGGTGCATGCGTTGGCGAGGTGGCCGATGGGGGAGTTGTGTTGGAAGTTTGTGGGGTTGGCGAGGAGGGGGAGGGAGGGGGAAAGAGAGAAGGAGAAGGCGAAGTTGTAGGGGTGGGTATTGGGGGAGGTTTGTGGTAATGGAGAATGAGTGAGTAGGGAATTATAATATTTCTTACCGATTGCATCAGCGATAGTCTATTCTACTGTATTATATCATATCGTCTTAAAGTTTAAGGATAGATAGAGCCAAACTCCAAACTATCCCCCCTCAAAGCTTTCATCCCATCCACCCTATCTCATCCATCACAAACCCACAGCATAAGAACTTTCCTCCCCTCCCCTTCATAATAAAAATTCAAGTTTTCATTTCCATTGCTTACTATGTGTTGAAAACCAAGCTCAGCTAAGCTATACCTACTCCCATGATATGATATAATACTACCATTCAAAATCGCATTCTTATTTTCACTCTGTAGATATCTCTTGGAAGCAAAGAAGTAGAAAGAAAGTAGAAAGAAAAAAAGAAACAAATCCCCCATGTAAGATCTCTATTTAACCACCCATTTACGCCCCGCGTAACCTACCAACCAGACCAGACCAGACCAGACCGAATAGAATCAAATCCCACGTTCACATTCCCCTATCCCCTATCCTCCATACTCTAAAGTCTCTTCCAAAGAACATCCTTCTCAAAGATCCTCACCCCAGGAATATCATGAAATTTCAAGCCATCCAAACTCTGCACCTTCAATCCTCTACACGAGCCATCACCACCCGAAAAGATCCTCTCACTTTCACTATCACTATCACTCTCACTATCACTCCCCACCCCCAACCCCTTCAAACTCTGCTTATACAATTCCACAAAGCTCAAGATCTCGCGCTTGACCTTCTTCTTGATTCTCTCAATCTTACTAGCGCTTCCTTTGAAAGCTAGATACTCCAATTTACACTCTGGGTTATGAGCCACGCTATCCATGGTGAATTTTCGTAGTTCGTTTCGAACTAACACACATGTATCTTCTGAGCGGAATTCGATTGCGTGAAGAACACGGAGGGATGTGAGGGCGGAAAGGTTTTGATTGATTATGTGCTGATTGATGTTAGTAAATTAGAAATGTTGGATGTATTGAATGAAATGGATGATTGACACGTGCAAGAATGGGATCGATGCATGACATGTGCAACTAGACAAATTTGCCAGATCCGGCACCCATTCAAATGACCAAGCAGAACGAGGGTGCTAGAATGAGCCCCTTCAGAAAGGAATATTTGAGTATTCAAATACCATAGGAATAATAAAAGAAGAAGATTTAAATAACATACCAGAATATTGACATCAAAAGAGGCCGCCAATTCTTCCAAATTCTTCCCCTTCCGACAAAGTAAAATCGCCGTTTTAGCATCTAAATCCCACGCAAAAAGGCTCTGTTGATGAGGGATCCCTTCCTGATGCAACGACAAAACCTTTAAATGTTGAGCATGTTTCCTAAGAACCAATTTCCTGATTTGTTCAATCGTGACGATAATCTTAGACTCAGTATCGACTTTGGTTCTATTAGATCGTTCGAGCAAACAAAGTTCGGTTATCTTGGTAAGTTGACCAGCAGCTTCGAGGAAATGTACGGTGACATTATCGGTGTAAATCTCATGAAGCGGGAGAGGAGCGACTTTATTCTCGCGTGCTACCATATGCCAGAATGTTGTTTGAGATCCAACACTAAGGAGAGTAATGCTTTTCAAAACTCTAATATCGATCGCTTTTGAGATGACGGAATTTTTCATGGGTATCTGATAGAGTGACAAATCCTCGAGGGCAAGACCGCGACTTTTTCGAACGTAATCTTTCATCTCCTTGTCGAAATCGATACTAGAAGCCTCAATCTCCATTTTGTCTTCGGTGCTACTTGTCTCGACTGCCTCGAGAGGTTGCTCGACTGTCTCAGTAGGATCATCTCCCAAATCTGAATTCGTCTCGGGTTCAGTAGCAACATCGTCAACAGTTTCGGAATCTATCATAAGCTCTTTTAAATCAGGTTCCTCTATATCGATATCGTCTGGATCTATAATCTCTTTGGATTTAGGTGCTTGTGTTGGCGTTCTAGATTCATCAAATAGACCAGGTTGATTATCAGATTCGGTATTATCTGTAGTTTCTTCCTCTCCAGGAGTAGTCGTAGCTGATGAATCAGTACTCTCCACATTGGCATCTTTTTCACCATTTTCATTTGTAGTAATGACTGGTGTGCTACTACTTTCCGCATTGCTGCCTTCCACATTACTAGCCTCCGATTTATCAGAAGATTCAATCCCCTTCTTCAAGCCGTCAATGTAAGCCTGTGTACTCTTCTTAATCAATTTCTCTACAAGTTTTTCCCTTTCCGCGTCGGAAATTGCGAATTCAGCAATGAGTTTTGCCGATTTTTGCATCAATTTTATAAAGGCAGCCAGGGAAGGAGACTTTTCCTTCTTTCCCTCTACTTCAGTCTCTGAATCATCTTCCTTTTGACTCGTTTCCGCAGTGTCTTTTGAATTGGAATCGACACTAAAGATCTTTCCCAACGCAGCTTCCTGTGCTTTCTTTTCCTCTGTGACCGTAGTTCCTTTCAATGGATCAGATGCAAGCGAAAATGGATTGGGAATTGATGTCAATTGGCCAAACTCATCCTCAGTTTCCGTTTCATCGTCATCTTCGACAGGAACTGACACGGGTGGTTTTTTAGATCTAGAAGCAAAGACCTCCGAGAATGACAATTTGAGGGAATTAAGGGTTGTTGATGAGTTCCGTAAACATTCTCCAATTTCAGATAAATCATCCAAGTTATCCATATCAAGAATTGCCAGACTTTGCAAGTTTTTGAAGCCTGAAAATGTTGGAGATTTTCCATTGACAATTGAATTATGTCCTTTCCCACCACTGTGTTTGGATTTGTTGGCCGCGAAAGATGAATATGGATGGGATGAAATATCGTAAACTGCAGAGTCAGTCTGGGTGGCTTGAAAAGCTGGAATGACGATAGGCGTTGAAACGTTATAGGTCAAAGATGGATTCGCATTGGTGACCGACGGCGGTACAGCTGGCATTCGAATATGTAATTGTTGTAGAGAGCTTATACGATGTAATTCTTTAAATACCTGCATACTCAACTGCACACGAAGGTCCCATCTAAGATTCATACATTAGTAAGTGCACATTGTGACCAAGAGGATAAGATAATCAACCTACTTGAATGCCTCAAGAGCTTTGGCTTTCCGTAAAGTCAAGAGTAGGAGAGTATTCATGAATTTCCCGCAGCTAGTATCATAAAGATAAGAACGATATATTAATTGGCCCTTCAAACTCCCATTCAAAGGTTCCAGAATGATATGCCTCAGATATTTCGAATAATCATAATCGCTCGTAACGAATGTGTCTAGCCCGGATGCAAGACTATCGATGGTTGGATCATCTAGGTCATCGATATCTGGAAAGACAATATGAAAAGTTCGATATAGCTCTTCGGCGGCTAGGTCGCGGAAATGCTTTGAGACGACGGACAACTGAAGCAAATCTGGGGTTTCCAACTAGGATAGAAGTATTAGTATCGTCGCATCGAGAACCGCACATTGAAATGTATCAGACATGCAAATGACTATTAAGCATTTAAAGTAGCGAATATATTGAAGGACTTACATGTACCAGGATTCCTGATTGAACCTCTGAAGGCAGACTCAGAATACCAACATTTTGCACCTCCTCCAACATTTTCTCTGCGATCCCGAAGAGGTTATCGATATGTCTCAATTCAAGAAGAGGAGATAGATCTCATTAAGAGAGAGAAAGCTTTGAATCTTGCCAGTCGCAGTCGCAGTCGTAGTCGTAGTCGCAATCTCAGCACTTCAAAAATCTCCTTCCTTATCCCTATCCCTATCCTTCCTTATCTGTAATATTCTCTTCCGTATCAATATTCGATATGCGATGATCCCTCTAATAAATCTGTTTTCCAAGTATCAAAGATCTACCTCACAAGTAATTCTGGATGTGAAAAATTCTTTCTCGCAATAGATGATATTTCCGTGTCGATATTTTTAATAGGTAGGATCAAACGATGCCTAGGTATTTTTCGTTCATATGTAATCTTACTACAAGGCTGAGATAATGATTACCTACCAATGCCTACTTAGTGAATGCGGGGTTATGATTGTAGGGATTTGCCCTGCTTACTAGTGAATTGCGGGGAGCGATGTCACGGGATTTCAATGCAGAGATAGAACAATCCCTTTCTTCAGAATTATCAATACAATACACCTTCAGTCCATCAAACTTCACACTTCAAACTCCTGTATCCAGTATCCAGTATCTATACCTCATTCCAATCATCATATCTTGCATCCCGCCCCAGGAATTATACTGAAAATAGTATAAATAGATAACCAATCACCTCCAAACCGCTTATCATTATGGGGGCAAGCCCCAAACCCCATAGCTCGCTACGCTCGAAGATTTATACATCATATAAAATCGTTACCATTCAATAAGAATCTATTCGGCCTCCACGGCAGTGGCTCCCAGAGGGCCAGCGAAGCGTCAGTTCTAGATGAATGAATATGGAGTATCAAGTATGAAATAATGTTGATTTGAATATTGCTAAATTAGAATTATCTATCCCATCCCATCCTACTCCTTACTCTTTTATTTCTATACACAGATTTTCATCATCGTTACAATATCTCATTTCATTGCATCCCAATATACCAATCATGAGAACGAAATTCAAACGCCTTCCAATAACCCAATTACTCATCGCCAATCTATGAAAATCCTCATTCTCATTTCTCCTTTCTCCCATCATCTCTACCACAACCTCTCCCTACCACCTCTCTCAAAATCAAACCCTCTCTCACCATCCCTTGCCAGCCTCTCACTCGCTCTCCTTCTCCACGGACTAGCCGTCGCCGTACTAACTCTATGCAACTCCGCATATTCAATGTCTTTATTCATATCCTCTTCATTCAATCCCTCTAATCCCTCGACATTAAATGTCTCATCCATTTCTCCTATACCTTCCATGGCTTCCATTGCGCCAAATGCACTCATATCAATATTATTTGATTGTAAGCCAGCCCATGGTTCAGAGCCATTATTTCCCATTGCGAGATCCATGCCCATACTAATATCAAAATCCATAACCGAATTGGCATTGTTGAATGGCGGCAAACCAGATATACATGAGCCAGCGATAGTCGCTAATTGTGTTGAAGGGTGATTTGAAAGGAAATCCATACTGGTGGATGATGAAGGATTAAATTCCAAGCCCAAATCCATATCTGTATTGTTGAGTAATTCCTCATCAAAGGAAGCTAATAAATCATCATCGTTAAGGAAAGCCGGTGTTTGATGTGTTGCAAAGGAAGGAATTGATTGGGCTTGAGGTTGATAGGTTTGATTTTGAGTTTGCGAATGTAGCGAAGAACCTGTTGAATTGACCCCATAATGGATTTTGAATTTCTCCAAAAGTTGACTATCATCCGCAGCCGTATTTGTCACATTCAAAATCTCTCTCGCTTTAGACCTGAACAACTCATCGGATGGAACGCGCCCTTGTGCTTTCTCGGTCTTGACCAGATCTAGTAATGCTTCCTCCAGTTCTCTCGAGCAGAACACTTGTGCGGGCATCTTATATCGTTGTTTAAGACCTTTGATGTATTCATTTGCCGTTTTTCCTCTCAGTTTCACAATCTTTTCGCTTTCATCCATTTTGGCAAGATTGACTTCGAATTCTGTTGTATCACATGCCTTAATGTCTTTTCCTGGATTTAGATAAGGTGGGCAAAAGCCTGTGCCACCCAAAGAAACCTTCCAGGAGGGATTTCCTGTAGGAAGACCTGGTCCGGACTCTTGTGGTGAGAGACCAGCATCGCGTTTGAATCGCATTAGCCATTCGGCATTGTCGGCTGCAGTTTGATTCCAGGGGTCATCGTCATCATAAATCACCCAGCGAGCTTGGTTTTGAAGTTCGGCGTCTGTTGGTACCTACTAATTGTTAATACAGCAAAAGATGATATCAAGAATCAATGTGAGCTTACATGTTGATTTGGATTGTTTGGTGACATACACCTTGCCACAAATCTGGAAAGCTCTCGGACTAACCGAATATAACAATTTGCATCGCTGAGAAAATATTTTAGAGGTTGTGCAGGGTTAGAGTTCGCCGATGGCTGATTGGATGCTGTGAGTGTATGAATAGGCTGATTGTAATTCGTGTTTGGTGAAATTTCTTTACTTCCTTTACTCCCTGGACGACTACGAGTTTCAAAGTTCTCCACCTCCCAGTGTAAAGTTCGTGATGGAGACGATGCAGCTTGCCCAGGAGAATCGATTGCTGTGGGAAACATAATGGAAGGTTTATTTTCTGCAGCTGGCGCAAGTCCGTTTCTGGTCTTGAATATGTGAAGATATAATGGATCGTCAGCCCAAGTTTGATTCCATTGATCATCACTTCCATAAACGATAAGTCTAGCATGTCGTTGAAGATCAGAATCTGCAGGCTTTACACCCAACGCAGCTTGAAGTTGCACATAATCTTTCATCTCTGCTTCGAGTCTTGCGTAGTTGTGTATGGCATGATCAATGGAAGTTTCGTCCTTTGATCTTACACCTTCGTTAGCCATTTCAGAACTCCTAGGCAAGCCCGCACGTCTTCTAAAATCAGCGAGCCATGAGGTTGAGTTCTTTATCAAATATTTGAACCAAGAAACAGCACCTTTGCAAGGTACTGTAGCTGTTAATTCAGCTTCATCAAGAATCCTGCATGCTTCAACTTGTAATTCAGAATCCGTGGCGGTTAGACCAATCATTTGTCTCGAATCGACGTAATTTCGCAGGGCTTGCTCCTTTGGACATTGATGAATTGATGATGTTGCACCAATTAAAGAATGTTGAGCTGTTTCGAATGGTTTCTTTCGAGTCATTTCAAGTGTATCTTGATCATCTGTTTCGTAGTTATCCGACCCAGAGAACAAGATCAGATCTCGTAACCAAGATCTATCGGGATATTGTGGTGAATCTGAGACAGCATCCAGATTGCGGATTATTTGACGAGCTATACCGAGTAATTCTTCATCGGTAGGAGTTATGCCTTGTACAACTTTATCATTGACGTATTGTGTAAGGCCACTCTTGACCAAATTTTCTGGTGTACGATCCTCGTTGTAAGGATCTTGGGAGGCTTCGAAAGGTCGTATAGTCATTCGCTCTTCATGAATAAGATCTATTGTAACATTAGTAATTACGAATGAGAAAACCGGGTGAGGGCTTGAAATGCTTACAAGGAGGAATTCCATTCTCAACAATGTTAAGAATTTGTGGTTCAAAACCCCAGTCACCTTTCCAGTCAACCATACTTTTACCATTTTTGAAATGTTCCGCGAGATGATCCACTCTAGCAGTCCAAGAATCCATTACAATTCCACAGAAACCACATCTAGAACGTATTTCCGGTGTGATAGCTTTCCAACTTTCCATACTCCAACTAGCAAATTTTACATCGTGAACAAGGTTCAGATGTTGGCGTAGGTGATCTTTCCGATAGAATGTCCTTTCTCCAATTGGCTTTTCAGCACAACTTGAATAGTTATGTGATTCTGCATGAGCAGCGGATGGATTTGGATGATCACAATATACGCAGCCTGGACGTTCGAATTCTTTGTTGTACTGTATGGGTCCATTGGGACAACAGATCCATCTCTCTAGTGACAAGTGTAGTGATTTTTCATGCCTCTGCCAATCATGTTTTGTCTTGAAAGATTCAGTACAGAAAGTGCACTGAAAGGTTCTCGCAGGACCTGCAGCTATGACCTTTGCTGCTTTGGGGGCTTGTCGACGACGACGACGTCTACCCTTATTTCCGAAAGAGCCAAAGGAACCAAATGACCCACGAGATTTATGAGAGTATGCCGAGGCAAATGAACCGGCACTAGAATGAGAAGTGCCCAAACTACTTGCTGATGACACGTTATACAGGGATCGATTCGATCCATCATCAGCGTAACTCGTGTATGGACTGTCCAGACCAGAGCTAAAACTAGAAGCTGTGACGGCCTTTGCGATAGCTGTTTGGGAAGCAGGTTCATGTTCGGGTGGAGAATGCTTCCAACGTTCCAAAGGATTCATATGTTCCAAAGCAGGAGTACCTTTCCTTGGAATATCCATTGCATTTGCATAATTACCCACAGTTGGCGGAGTAACAGTTGCCCTAGTCTTTCCTCTACGGCGTGCATTGGCAAGCCAATTTGTGATTTGGGTTTTGTTCAGTCCCGTTTTGGACATCAGAATATCCCTCTCTGAGTCAGTTGGATATGGATGACGATGATGTAATCCCAACCAGTCCTTGAGAATTCGTACCGACTGTCTTGAGAATCTCGCACCAACTTTAGGACTATTGTCTCCAGCATCTGATTTAAGATTTTCTGTCGAAGTTTGAAGAGCTGGCAGATCTGTTGAAGAGTTGTTTTGAGATACAGGGCCAGAGTTGTATCCTTCAAATGGTGATGTAGGTGATGTGAGAGAATTGCTTCGAGGTTCGCCTTCTGCCACTTTCCAAGAATCATTGTATCTGACCAAACTACAAAGTCGACCCAACACCGAGCAACTTTGACAAGCGAGACTCTCCCCGTCTCCTAATCCTGTGCATGGTTGGGCCAATGATTTGCAGTACTCACACTGCTTGACTGAGGCCATAGATACATCTTCTTTGATACGAAAATATCCATGCCTATCAGTAGCACAATCGACCTTGCCCGAGGCACGATAATCATACAATATTTTACTCCTGATATTGAGATCTTGTGTCAAGCTGCATGTTCTTGCAAGAGCTACACAACATGTGCAAGAGCCCTTACGGAAACCCTCTTTGATAACTTTGCAATGTGTATTTTCCTGTCGACATCGTGAACAAGGTTTGATCGGCTCGGACATGCCATCAATCCATCTTGGAAAATCTTGAAAATCGTGTGCTTCAAGTGTGGTAGTGTCAAGTGCCGGTGTCACCACGGCAGTTTCCAAATCTTGAGAGACTTGTTCTTCTGGAGCCGAAAAATGTTGTAGACAGGTAAAGGAATTCTCATCCCCTTCAGGATCTGCAAAGGCTAGGTTGATGTCATAAGGACCTCCACTTGAAACAGTATTGAGATGACTAATATCATAATCGAATTGATCAGTAGTCGGAGGGGTGGCCGCGTGAGTGGCATCATCAAAATTGAAGAACTCATCCATTTCGTCAATTGTGGTCATCTAGAGGGCGTGAGGGCCGTTTGGATGAAAGTGTAACGATATGTAAGACTCAATTGAGTAGGTGGAACGCGGGCAATGTACTCTGATAGAGAAGCAACCCACTATCCTGTGCAGAACTGTCTAGAGCGAAAATGAAGATATTGATAAGAAAGAGTCCAAGAAAGGGCGTAGAAAAGAAAAGATGATTAATCCTTGGGTATATATTGTTCACAAGATGACAGATAGATGTAAGAATGAAAGAATGAAAGAACGAATGATTGAATAGAAAAAATATCCAAAAGCTGATACAATAGTCAGTCACCCTCCCCTCCTCTGGAACAGTCATCTTCATGGATGAATTGGTTATCCAGGTTATCGTCAATCCTTGTCCGGAAATGTCGATAACACGCCCTTTGACAACCACATCTGTTCTTAGTCAGTCGAGTCAGTCCACAAAAATGGTGCATTGCCTACCAAACCCCACACAGGTTTTGTAAAAATTGTGGTAAAACTCCGATTGGATTTTGAATTATTATTAGTATTGTTATAAATTTGCCTAGGTAGTGTACAAAGTTACCTAGGTATACGAAGTACAGAGTAGTAAAGTACTCAGCGACTCAGCAAGCTCAGCGAGCTACGAGACTATCTAGGTATCAAGTCGGCTTTTCCATCGCTTAATTGTTTTTTCAGCCCATATTCGTAAGAAGGAGTCTATCGTATATGTAGACAATTAAAAATGAAATCATACAAATTCAAAAACACAGAAAGAACCATTAACTTTATACCATTCTCACAATATCTAAAGAATAACATATTTATATTTGTGGATTTTATAGAATGCTTTTACGGATATCAGGTGTAGAAAGTAGTCTTACCTAGGTAGGTGAAGATTTGAACATTCTCCTATTCATAGAGAGAAAAAGAGGCGGAATTCGACTACCTAGGTATTTATAATAAAATATCTTTAATACAGTAACTCATAAACTGCATCTCGGAAAATATTACACGAAATGTTTATTATCCTTTAATTCCCAGTATCTGAATTCATATTATAAGTTCAAAACCAAGGGTTTTCATTCATTCATTCATTGAATGATATGATCGAATGATATGATTGAAAGCATGAAGAACTAATAAGCAATCATCTACCTACGAGTATCCACTACCCCATACAATACCGGTACTTATTCTCACCCATCCATCCATCCATCCATCCATCCAGCAAATCACATCACATCACCACCAAGCCAATTGCAACAAACTCTAACACTCCAACTCTCCAACACGCCGACATCGCACTCCCCCTCCCTAATCTCATCCCCAATCCCTCCACAAACCCAAAGCCATCCTAGAATCTACACAAGTACGGTATAATAAATCTGCAGACGAGCGAGCGAGCAGCTTAACACGGGAAGGGAATACCTCGATCCTGCAGCATAGCATAGCACAGAATGATAAACTTTTCTCGCCGCAGTCCTTGGCGATCACTTACTTAGCTACTTTACTTACTTACCTCGCCTACAAACTCTAAAGCAAATCAAATCAAATCAAATCACAAATGAAAACAGGTAATTGAAATGAGGGAAACAAGCGGGCGTGGCATCATGTACCTAGCTACCTACCTAGGCCTAGATACCTACCTAGCAACAGGAATTTCCCGACGGATCACGGCTATTTATTTTCTTCAACTACATAAGTCAAGGGGAACACGAACACATTCATGGAAGGATAGCTTTTCTACATGCTTCATCTGGGAGATGTGAAAATTTATAGAATCTCGTCGTTAATGCTACATACAGTATCCCTCCATGCGTCATGATCATTTCCCATACATGTGATCGTTTCATGCCATCCATATCCAGCCAGCCAGCCAGTCAGCACCGTGTAAGTAAGTTCATCCACCCGTAAAAATTCGTACAAGGAAATGGAATGGAATTCAAATAGCCACCTCCGCGCGATAATTATAATTTGCGGTTCAAAATACAATGAGGTCTTCCATGCGTAGGTCTGTCGAAAGAAAGTAGTCGAAAGGTTTGCGCTCCATAATTATATTAATGCCAGGAGATTTTTCCCATCTCCTTAAATATCCCCGCCATTACTCCAAACCTCCAAACCTCCCATCGCAACCTCCAATCGCAACTCCAATGTTTCTTTCTCTCCTAACCTTGGGTATTATCTTCTCCTTTCACCTCTTCGACCTTCTCCACCAACGACACCCCCAAAACTCAAAGGATCTACAGTTCTGAATCCACTGTCTCGCTCTGCCCGCTCCGCCCGCTCCCCACGCTCCCTCCTCTCCCTCCTCTCCCTCTTACTCTTCGACCTCCTCGGTGGGTCGTGTTCTTCAATGACCACGACTTCATCACTACCCCCACCGCTTGAACTAGGACTCCTCTCCCTACCCCTTCTCACTTCTCTCCTCTCTTCAACAATTACTCTCTCCACGGGTGGTGGAGGCCTCCTCGTTTCTTGTCGCACTTCCTCTCTCACCACTCTAACCGGAGCCGGACTTCGACTGCGTTGACGCCTAATCTCCACTTTCTCAGTTGTGCTCACTCTTCGACTATGCGGTCTCGAACTCCTGTGCGAATTATGTGATCGCCGCCTGACATTCTCACTGAATGTTACATCTTCGGTAACTGTAGATTGCGCAGATCGACGTCGTCCCAATGTGCAACATGTATATAAGAGCCAGAGAAGTAGTAGAAAGCCTCCCACCGAACCCAAAACTATGCCAACAATTATGCCAGGCGAAGGAGAATTGTTCTGTTGTCCATATGTAGTAGGAATTATACTTGGGTTGCTACTCGTCGTTTGTCGCGAGATTAGGCGAGTCAAGAGTTTTGCCAATTTTGAAGGAGAAGATAATTGAACATTTCTTCGGTGAAAAATTGTAAAGATTGGCTGTAAGATTGTCGTCGTCCTCGAGGTTAACGAAGCCGAATACGCACTATCCCTTGAGAATAGTGAAATTCCCGAGAATCGAGAAATTGGAATAGGTGACATATTTGATGATGATGAACCTGCGAGCGATATGACGCTCGAGGCGTAGAGGAGGCTTCTTGAATTTATTCCCAAACTATGCGCCGGAAGTGTGATGTGTTTTCATGTGCTGCGTGTTGATACCCTGATTGATTGTTTACGATTGAGCTGTTTGAAGATGCTGGTCTATGCTTGACGGGGTGATACGGTACGATAAATTCAATTCAAGTGGAGGGGTGATGCTTGAATTTGATAAGCTGATTCTTTGAAGATGGAATTATGGGGTGGGTGGGTGCATACAAGAATAACGAATGAAGGGACGAGGAACGAGGAACGAGGAATGATTGACTGGAGATATCCCAATTGAAGATATATTATGTGAAGGGAAGAAAAAGGGAGAGAAGATAGGGAGGGAGGGATAAAGGAAAGAATATGGAGAAAGTTGGAAAGGAGTGGGATGTGAAAGTATGAGCTAAAAGTAGATTTTATCCCATTCCGAGGATTCCTTCAAACTATCCCAACTATCTATCCCATACATATCATACATACCGAGCATAATGGTACCTATCAACGGACGCTCATGCATCCGTTTCCTGTACCTACCTAGTAGTTCTCATCGCTTGCGCGTAGTTCTATACCTCTGGCTTGCGCAATCTAGAACAGGAACAAGAACTCTCTGGGGAAACAGGGACAAAGCAGACTTTTCCGCTTTTCTGGTACTATTCATGATCTGTGAGTGGTTGATAATCAAGATGGCTGGTAGTCTTCTCATGATATCGGGCTTGATTAGGGAGGTATCTTTGGTGGGATGAAAATTTGATTTGGTCGACATGGTAAAAAGAAAGAGGCTGGCATGGGATTCTCTCATATCGAGGGGTGGAGGGTTGAGGGCGCTTGTGGATGTGGATGTGAAGATGTGAAGATGTGAAGATGTGAAGATGTGAAGATGTGAAGATGTGAAGATGTGAAGATGTGAAGATGTAAAGATACATAGCCTCGATAGCTAGCTAGGTACTCTCGGTACATCCATAATACTCTGTGCACTGAGATTGATTCACCTTGCAGTTGCCCCTCCACTGTGGAGAGAAAGTTAGAAAATCTTTCCTCTCTCTCTCTACCGCCGACGTATCACAATGTATATGGATGGGCTCCACCAAATAATAGACGTACCGTGGCCATGGCTATGGACGAATGAGAATGAGACATAACAAATGCTAACAACATCATAATCACATAATCACGTCCCTTCTCTTGACATTTTAGATTGAACTTTTCAGCAAACATCCATCTTCCCATCTTCAATGTTAGCATCACATTCTGCTCCTGCGGAATGATGAAGCGTGTGTGTCGTCTCTCATGAGATGTACTCGATTGAATTGCTGGTACGAGGAGAGTTGGTTGGTATTATGATCTTATGCTAAGCCACTATCAAAGGCCAAGTTTGCGACAGTAAGTGTATTATCTTATCGAAATATGAAAAAGCCCAGAAACTCCGAATACCAAGCATTTCATTTCATTTCATCTCTTTGTTTCTTTCTCATTTTCATTTGCATCTTCATTTAATACCCAAATCTCAAAGGTAATCTATCTCTACAACCTCAATAACTCCATTTTCATCTCCTTTTTCTTTCAATCGGTGTTCTTGCCATCAAATACAATATCCATACCTACAGATTCGTCGGCCGAACCATATCCATATCCGTTGATTACGAAGTCAAACATACTTTAGATCTTAATTAATCAATTTAGCCATCTTGTATGACGTTGATCTGGAATTATTAGATCGTACCAAGCGCCACCATCTAACAGAGCTGTCTTGATAATACAAAGACTTCCTATTCTATCTACAAGAAGACTTCACATCACCATCCGACAGTCTCCGAGAATTGCCATACCAACATCAACGTCGCATTCAGTCTACAAAAACTCATTAAAAAATGTCAAAGAAATACGAAGAAGGTCCTCCACCTCCAGCATATGGTTCGGATGGTCCTAGTCTAAACTCCGCACCCATTCCCCCTCAAGCAGCATATATGCATCCTTCTCCCTCGCCCCAACCTCAATATCAACAGCAGCCATATCAACAACCTTATCAACAACCATACCCGCAAGGTCAATACCCTCAACAAGGATACCCACCACAAGGAGGATACTATGCCCCAGGTCCGCAGATGGGATATCAGCAACAACCTCCATATGGATACCAACAACAACCTTATGGATATCAACAGGGATATGGTCAACAGCAGAGAGGTTCATCTACCGATGGCTTTTTGGGGGCTTGCTTAGGAGCTATGGCTTGTTGTTGTTGTTTGGATTTATTGTTCTAGGGGATGTTTGTATGCAGAGAACGGGAACGGGATCGAGTGGGACGGTTAGGTTTTTTACGTTTGACAGTAGATAGATTGAGGAGGCAGGCATACTGCAGCACGGATTCGACAATAGAAATGAAGTGGAAATATACGATTGGGAGTATCTCGAGGACCAGACAGGCATATTCAACATTCACTATTCGAAAATTGGATGGAAGGTCTGTACAACTACATAATCGGCGTATTGGGCTGGCTGAACCTGTCTTGGAAGCATACATATGCGATGGGTACTAGGGATTCAGGTGTATGGATGAGGCTATTTATCAAATGCAAAGGAGTTATGGGTGGCTATAGTCTGTCTGGGCATTGAAGGACATAGGTTCTCAATTTTATATTTTTCTTAATCAAACACTTTACCAAATTCTTCGAAGAAGGTATTTCCAACCCCTAATATTCTGCCTCCACGGCAGTGGCTCCCGGAGGGCCAGCGGAGCATCATTCTCTTCATGAATATAATTGTAATTAACTTGTGATTGAATGAACAATTATATTACTATTATGGGGGCAAGCCCCCAAACCCCCATAGCTCGCTACGCTCGAATGTAACGTATATGACTTTTGTTGTATCGACTTGAATGGAGAGTAACTCTTATATATATATCTAATACACACATACACATATACATACATACACACATACATCCATACATACCTGCCTAGATAGGTAGATACTACCATCTAGTCCGATGATTCTGTCGCTAAATCAATCTCATAAATTGGGACACTATTGAATTTGGTTAATCCAATTAAAACATTCTAAAAAAATATTTAGATGGCGACTCGTATTTCTTTATATATCATTCAAAAGCAAGTAAGCAAACCTTATAAATCTATAAATATATTATAATCCAATTTTCTGCGGAGATATGGAGAGATGGGACTTTCCAGAATTCCACTTCTGGTCCCTGCCAAGTCTGCCTTAGCTTGCTTTACCCAATCAGAAATCTCGTCGACCACTTTAAACAGCTCAGTTTGAAGATCTTCTATTATCACATACATAATTACTTAAACTGTGCCGCACCACAGCCTTGTGCTGAGGTATTTTCAATTCCATTCTTTACATTACATCAATTATCATGAATCCTTCGATAATAGTTAATAAATCCTGATTTCGAAAACTTCGTCTTAATGTTTATATCATAACTCTTTCGTTTTTTCTCTCCAAAACTTCTAATCTCCAATATCCATCTCACTGTCGTTCTCGCCCTTCGAATTCGTTGTGACACCCAGCATACATCAAGTGAATCATTTAGGCAGTATACTGGCCCCACCTTCAACAAGCATTCCTTCTATTTTCTTGGCTACTACATATAATCTCGCTTTTATCCAAGGTCTGAAAAGTTACTACAATCATATCGCACATCATGGCCGATGTCGAAGAACCACAGTTTACCACCCTCGCGCAACGTATTGCTGCATTGAAGCAACAACAAGCGGGGGACTCTGCCCCTCCGAATCATAGTTTGATAGTAGCCAAACGGCCTCCACCACCTCCTATTCCAAGTTCCGATAGACCTCCTCTCCCTACAAGACCAAAGACCGCCAACAATCCCCCAATTGTCACATATGGTTCTTCTGTTAGCCAGAAACTTTTCAATGAGCCACTTGGCACAAAAGCCAACTCGAAACCAGTCAATGGCAATGCCCCAGTTAATAATTCCAAGAGTCCTGCTCTTCCAGCTCGAAATGCACCTCCTCCATTACCCACGAGAAAAGCCTCAACTCCAAATCTGCCACCAAGAAGAGCGTCTACTTCTACACAATTGGCAAGGAGAGATTCGGGGGATTCGACTATTTCACAAATGTCTACGGTCTCGGCCATGTCATTGAATAGTTATGGCAGGCCTGCATCTTCAATCACATCTGTAGGATCAAAAGATGGAAGAATGCTACCTCCTCCCTTGGATATGGCAAAACTTCCACCTCTGCCACCTTCAAGAAGAGAATTACAAGAGAAGGCAAGGTTAGAGCAGAAGGCTAAATTCCCTCTCGTTTCTGTAAGTATTTCTAGTGCTATTTCTAGTCTTGGTTTTGGGCGGGCGATCTCATCATCAAAGTTTGTTCTATTTCAGGTTGGACGTAGAATTCGAGGGATATCCATCTCAACTTTTCTCCTAGTTTCCAATGTCTTTATAATTACAAATTTAACACTTTCAAAAACAGACCAAGTCAGCTCCAGTTATTCTCAAACAACCTCCAGTCGTTGAACGTGAATTGCCACCCAAACTGCCATCAAGATCAAATGGCCCACCTAAAATGCCTCCTAGACCCATTGCAAACGTAGAAGATGAGAATTCAGTCTCTCCACCACCGCGAAGATTACCACCTCCATCCCATACTCGTTCTGTTCTATCACTAGGATTTGGTAACAAATCTACCGAAACACCGAACCCATCACCAGGACCAACACCTACATATAAGAGGCCCTCCGGTCCTGCTGTTCAAGAATTGGATGCCAATAATTTTGATCGTATTATTCTCTCCGGAAAATTTGCTCTTGTGGACTTTTATGCTCCATACTGCAAGTATTGTGTCGAATTGGATCCACATTATAAACAGCTTGCCGAGGATTTTGCATTTGCTTCTGACAGAATTGTGATTGCGAAAGTTGATGTTGATGCACATAAATCATTCTTGGCAAGATATGGTATTGAAGGCTATCCGACCATTATGTTCTTTGACGGAAATGGAGATAATCCGGAAAAGTATCAATATATGAGAGAAACGGACGCTATGACAAAGTTCTTGACTGAGAAGACTGGAATATCACGATCTGATGCACCAAAATTTGGGGGAGGAGTACCACCACCTGTTAACCTTCGATCCAAGCCAACATCGGCTCATGTAAAAGCTGTAAGTGCTGCTCCAACTACATTATCTCCTCAATCACAGGGCTGCCTTTTATGTCGAGACTTTTCTGGTCCGGATCAAATTGCATCAAAATATTCACGGGAATTCCTTCCAAGATCCCCTGATAATACAGGATATCTTGCTGATGTTCTTTGTCGTTCTTTCAGTTCGCTCACTGATAAAGCTCGTGCTATCTTCGTTTGGCTTCATCATAACATCGCTTATGATACTGGAGCTTTTTTCGGGAACCGAGTCAAAAATGTTACACCTGCCGATACTATTAAAACTGGTTTGGCTGTCTGTGGTGGATATGCTGGTCTCTTCACGGCTATTGCACTTAAAGCAGGACTCGAAGCTATCGTGGTAACTGGTCATGGAAAAGGATTTGGTTATACACCTCTTAAACCAGGAGAATCGTGTCCACCACCTAATCCTGGCGGTCATGCTTGGAATGCAGTACGTATCGATGGAGGGGAATGGAAGCTAATTGATGCTTGTTGGGGTTCCGGACAATTAGGAGATAATCAAATGTACAACAAAAATTTGATCTCTTCCTACTTCACCATGTCGAATGAAGAATTTGGCCTCAAGCATTTTCCAGCCAATAAGTCACATTTTTTTCGGAAAGATAGAAGCGTTTTGACGTGGGAAGAATATTTCATTGGAAATATTGGTGGTGAACCATTACAGATTTTCGGTTCTGTAGAAGATCATGGTATCTCACAAACTTCAATTACTCCACCTCAAAAATACATACAATCCTCATCCACATCCAACGAAATGATGCGATTTCAATTCTCAAAAGTCTGTGAACATTTCGACTTTGAAAGAAATGGTCCTGGAAAACCTTATTGTCTAGTTTTGAAGATAGGAGGAGTCGATGGAAGAAATGATGATATGGTGCCGTTTGATTTTGACGGGTTTTGGTGGTGGGTAGATGTGGGAGTTAAGGAATTGGGTGTGAGAGGTCAGACGATTAGTTTGTATGCAGTTACGGTTGTTGATGGAGCGAACGCCAGGGGAATGACGAAGAGAGATTATGAGGGGAAGAAGGGGAAGTGTGCGATGGAGTTTGCAGGGGTTGCGGCGTGGGAGTTGAATTAATGTTGTTGATGTTAAGGTGGGTAGGGATAGGGATATGGGATAGGTTAGATGATGCGTAGGTGAGCTGGTGAGCTTTGGATAAGTTTACTTATTAGCGATTATTGTCTCTTGTTTTTCTTTTTCTTTCGGCTCAGCTCAGCTCAGCTTGGCTTATGGCGTTATGGGATCGGGGATGGAATTTCCGGAATGCATATGATGGACAAATCGAGATAGACCACAGCATTCTCTTTACCTATCAATTTTTCATTTTGCATCGTCATAATCCTGCAGATACCCACCGCTGCATAGCGTAAATATATACATTTATACATCGTTCCAGTCTTGGTATTGTATTATGTGGAGAAAAAAATGAAAATTCATGATCGATAGATATGATGTATTTCTCTCACCCTGCCCACTCACCCGTTTCACAGTCAATCGGTTGGTCGATTGGACACTCATTCATTCACTCATTCACCCGGATTAGCACACGTGGCTCCGGATTTGGAGGGTTGCTTTTGGTTTTGGGAGGCTGCGCGGAGTGTGGTGTGGTGTAGGTAGCCTTGTTGTACAGAGATAGGTATGCACATGCATGCATAGGTGTGCGACTTTGTTGTGATGTCTGATTTGCGATCTGCGATGTTGTGTAACTATTAGGTATGTATGAGGGATGGGTAGATGTTCTGGTGGTTTCCATGGGGATGAGGATGGAAAATGAGAAAACAGGAAAATGAGAGGAATCTGCCTTGTGTGTGGTGTGGAGTGAGGGGTTGAGAGAGGGGATGGGATGGGATGGGATGGGATGGTGATCGGTGATTAGTGATTGGATGATAGATGGTGTGAGAGGTCGAGAAGGTCGGCTAGGTGAGGCGAGGTGAGGCGTGGGAGTAAAAGTGGAAGTGGAGATGGAAGTAAAAGAGGGGTAAGGCGTACGAGGAGGGGGGAGGGGGCGGAAATGTATATAAAGTGCTGTGCTTTGAGTAGTGATTCTACTTGATCTCTCGATTTTGATATCTTCAGATTTGAATGAGTTTCTATATAACCTTATTTGAGCGGAAAAAGTACGATTTGTGAATGGGAGATCTTGGTAAGACTTCTATCGTAAGATCTTACTACATCATTATACTATCATCGATTTCTTCCTCGTTGTTCTCGTTATCCTGATCCTTCCAAATACATCAGATCAGATCAAATCGAATCACATCATACCAATATCCCGAAAAAAAAACGAAACGAGAATACCGAGAAATATGAAAGCATCACCATCATCCATTCTTCTCGTCACAATCGCGGTCCTTGTGGACATCGCTACAGCAGGACCGATTGCGTATGGTGTTTGTCAGAGTGGGTGTGCGGCCGTGGTGATGGCTTGTTATGGGGCGGGGGGGGCGACGGTATGAGATTTTTCTTCTCTTCTTTTTTTTTCTTTTCTGTCTTCTTGCTTTTCGATTTTTTTTGTATATTTTTTATATTTTTATCTAGGGTTGGGAAGATATACACAGATGGAGATGCGGATGCAGATGTAACTCAAATATACAATAGATATACACATGCTAATGGGAGAAAATACATATAGTGGGGCGCGACGCTGGGAGCCACGGCGCCGGCGACCATCGTGGCGTGTAATACGGCGTTTGGGGTTTGTAGCGCGAAGTGTGCGGGGTTGCTTGTGGCGCCTATTCCTTGAGTTTTCTGGGGGGAGGGTAGAGGGGAAAGAGGAAAGATGATTTGGTTTTGTTGGAGGGGAAGGGGACGATATAAAGCGAGATTGTTGTGATGTGATATGGAGACCGATATATTTATGCAGTGAGACTTTTGATACTGAGGATTTTCGAGGATCGATTGGGATTTGGGATTTGGGATTTGGGATTTGGTTTAAAGTCAAGATTGTATTCGGAGAATATTCATACTTGGTGTTCTGGAAAGGCAACAGTGATAGTGAAGATGATGGTTATGGAGATTGGTATTTTGATGCAGTGGATTTTTTGTTGTTTATTTGCATAATGATGATTGATGATTGATGATTTGTGATTGATGATTTGTGATTGATACTTTTGAGATAGATGACAAGAATGTGGTGTGGTTGTTTACTGAGTGAGTAACTTATATATGTGCTTTGTTCGCTTGAATATAGGGGGTTGGTATGAATGGTATCGGGGTGAGTGAGTGTTTGGATTATCTTCTTTCACGATTCATTTATTTCTGTGATGCTTGATTCTTCACATTTCCTCGTGGTGACTTTGTGATTGTGTTGTATTGGCTATGTTGCCTGGTCCTGTGTGAATCACAACCTTGGAATGCGTTGACACCTGTTAATTTCCACGTTGCGAATTGGGAGTTAGATATAAACTAAGATGTGCAATCAGATGATGACATTGCGAGAGCTATTCTCGGAATTTCGACGCTTGAGGGGTGAATATGAGAAATGGCAAGAGTTCCTGATTGTCTGGACTGTATTCACACAATCACCTAGATAGAGGCTCTCAGAGTTACAAACAGAGTTCCCGATATTCCCGGAACGGATTCAGAGTTTCAAAAAATACAATTTACGAGATGATTTGAGTATTTCAAACTATGAGAATGTTTTGAATGGATCCAGATGATGAGAGATTTTGGCTGTCGAGCTGCAGTTCGGACTATTGGATATATCCGCGAGAAGAAAAGAATTCGGAAGATTAACACGTATGACTTCAAAACTTCAAGGTTTTAGGGGTTCAAAATAAAATCTTGACTGTAGATAGAGTTGTATAACTGTATACACCAAACCTTGAGTTGTAGAGTGGAAATCCTCAAGTACTGAAATGAGGTATTGTATTGTAGTAATAGACAAGACGGTTAGATAGCTGATAAAAGAAGAGAAATAAAGTTTTGCTCATATTTGATCTAGTTTTTGAGCATTGCCTTTACTACTATGTCTGTTGTATAGATTTTCGGTTGTGGTGGAGCGAGAAGTTGTCCGCCCCTTTATACTATATCGGGCGGATCTTTCATTTAACCTTAATGGCCGAGATTTCCCATTTCAGCCTTATCCGAAAGATCAGATAACCTGAAGTTTAAAGCCAGGACAATGATAGGGGCGAAGAGGTGGATCTAAGCATACTACCTTGGGCATCTGCTTGTGTATTCACTCACTGAGCCACCCCTTATTGTACTTCTCTGGGTTTATTCCGCTCAATACCCAGACATTTGTATTTAAGTACACTTAGCATTGGGTTTTCATGACATGATCATCTAGATGCAGACTATCCGTCCACGACCCGGTAATACGGTTGTGATATGACGATCATTTCAATTGTACTATCACATGGTATCAGGTCATAGTGATCTTCCCATATCATAAAGAAAATCAAAAGAACATCAAAAGAAGGACAGGAATTGATGGGGCGTCGTCTGGATTGAAGCGAATAAAAATATCTTCTCAAGCCGACATGAACTAATGACTTAGTACTGCATCGAGAAATGTCACAACTAACAGGACCATAGAGTTTTATTGAACCATACTTGATGACCTGTTTTATTATTCTATTCTTGATGTGATAGTTCTATCAGAAGTAAAACACTACTCGGTAGACTATGCATAACCTGACTCTTGTCTGACTTATTTCCTTGTGGCATTACCGTTAAATCTTCCACGTTACATCAAAATTGATTATAAAGTTATAATCAAACTGACACATTCAACATCGAAACTTTCAGGTGGCAAGATGGTAGTCATCCCCAGATATATCTTAAATGATCGGACGTCGACGTCAAAGGACGGTCAGCTCGGACGATATCCAAATGTGCGAATCCTCCGATATTCCCCTGACTAGTGATCTTCTATGCGTCAGTCCGAATACGATGCATATCAACTAGTCAAATATGGTCCATTTTCTGGGGTTTGCTCTATTTATTCTGTTCATCGATTTAGATTGATGGTTCGTTGTTTTTCTTGTTTGCTAACTTGAACGTAATGCGCCTCAATATGAGAATGCGAGGATGCGAGGGTATTCGCATCTTAGCAATTTGAGTAAAAGATCTGAGTAAAACATCCTGTCAGTCTAGTACATAGCCATCATTCCCGGTCTTGGAAGGTGGCTCTGGGTAATATTAGATAGAAAATTCGTAATGGAAAGAAATATGCATGTTCTCAGAAGGAAATATATAAAAAACTTCTAATCGGCTCCCTAATTCATCACACCAGCTTACAACTTTATCTTTCAGTCTATCACTTCCTTTAATCGGATTTCTCTATCTTCATCATGTTTTCCTTGCTACTTGCAGGATCTACTTTCGCAGGAGCTGTTTACGCAGCTTCTAATGTTTCAACCTCCCTTGCTGGTACAACTGTAACGACCGATTACGGAACTTTTACCTATTCGGAAGCTTCAGCATGTGCATGCTCTCAACTCTCAACTAGTTATCCGGAGTACCTCTACTTTCCAAACACCTCAAACTACACTTACTACAACCTTGAGGCATGGGACATCAGAACTAATGCGGATCCGGCTTGTATCTTCAGCCCTATCAATGCCGATCAAGTGGCAGCGGGAGTAGGAATTATCAGTACCTGTGATGCTCAATTTGCTGTTCGTGGTGGGGGTCATATGAATGTAAGTTTTCGTAAACATTTGAGGTTAGTAATTTTTCGCTGACGTTCTTATAGTTCCCTGGAGCCAACAATATCAATGCTGGTGTAATGGTAGCTCTTGCTGGCCTTAATGAACTTCAGATTTCCGCCGATAATACCACCGTGGATGTTGGTCCGGGTAATAGATGGTATGATGTCTACTCTTATCTCGAACCTTATGGTCGTATTGTCATTGGTGGTCGTCTTAAAACCATTGGTGTTCCTGGTCTCACTCTCATCGGTGGTGTTCATTACTTCAACAACAAGTATGGATATGCAATGGACAACGTTGTCAACTATGATGTCGTTCTCGGAAATGGTACTCAAGTCAAAGCATCCGCAGATTGCAACCCCGACCTTTTCTGGGCATTAAAAGGTGGTGCCAATAATTTCGGTATCGTCACCAAATTCACACTCAACACATTCGATATCCCTCTCGTCAGCACTACGATTCAGGTATTCGACGAAGGTGGAATTGAAGCTTTCCTCCATGCTACCTGTGATTTAGCTGCCAACAACGATCCTTCGATCGCAGCTGGAGCAGTTATCACCACTACATATAATGCTACTACAGGAACTATGTCAGCATCCCTCATAGGTGTTCAAGCTGGAACCGAAAGCCCACCATCTAGATTCGAAAACTTTACAGCAATTGCGGCATTACAATCTATAAATAATGTTTCTTCAATGGCTACTTTTGCAAAACAACTCGACTCCCCTCTTCAAATGTTCCGGTAAGTTTCACACAATCTATCATGAAATGATCACTGCTAATGTATAACCCCAGAGTCGAATTTGCTGTTCATTTTATGAAACCAAATGGAACTGTCCTCTATCAAATGTGGCAAATGTGGAAAGCCGCAGTCGAAGATGTTAAAGATGTTGTTGGTTTCTACCCAACTTTCGTCACAAATCTTGATCCTAAAAGCGCCAACACGATTGCAAAGACCAATGGTATCGGCAATGTATGGGGAAGAGATGACACTGAGTCCGGTATCTGTAAGTTACTTCTCCTCTTTTTTTAAAACTCCCTATTCCATCTGAAGAGATACTAACATCAAAAAGGGTGGCAAATGAGCACTGGCTGGGATTTAGCACAAGATGACCTCCGCATGACAACATGGATCCAAAAAGTCATGGGAGAAATCCATAACTTTGCTATTGCGAACGATGTCTCAAGCGACGAAACAGATTTCATCTATATGGGTGATGCTGGAGGATGGCAAAATCCATTTTCCACAATGCCAGCGGAAAATGTGGAGAAGATGATCACTATTAGGGAGAAATATGATCCTCTGGGTGCATTTTCGCGTTTGAACTGGGGTGGATTCAAGCTTCCTTCTTCGAGGGATTGAGATGATAGACAAGGAGGTCGTTAGATTCTATGATGGGAGTGTGACATACAGAGGTGGGGGTTTGGAGGTGATTGACTGTGGTGATGGGTTAGAGTTTTCATGCATGGAAGGTGGCGTTGGCTATAGTCGTTGTATATTATTCATATTTTCTTCTCAAACTTCTATGTAAATACCCACTCGAAGTTTCTAATAGTCTTGGCTCCGTATAAATTTCCTGTGCTTCCAATAGTCCGGACTGTAGTCTATTCTATGATTCTAGTCTGAAGATTTTGAAGGTATCGTTACCGACATTATAAATTCATCGTTCAGATCAATCTAAAAATGGCGAATGTTACAACGTATGAAATGATTTCATTATTCGAAAAGGCTTAAACATTCCAAAGTTCTCCTTTCAACTATTGGAGAGAATGATGGTATAGCATGTAGCACAAGTAGAATCTTTGACTGCATTCCTACCTCATTGTTCTACTCTAGAAGATACGTCTACTTACTCATCACTATTTCCAGCTATTCAACTATCTTTTTCTCCTTCCCCTTTCAAGGATTCACCACCCCCAGCTTCCTCTCCATTCTCTTCTCCCTGTTCCTCTTTTTTCCCTTTCTCCTCCTTCGATTTCCCCAAAAAAATCTTCCATACGTTGAATACTCCAATCTATTTCATACAACGCATACAACTCATGTCGGAGCTTCAATATTATTGTTTCCGCGCAACTTCAATTCTTACTCTACGTAATAAACCCCTTGGCGAAGAAAATCAATATTCTCTACTTTATCTTTCTCTACATTACGTCCGCTGTCGATATTACCTGTTGTCGAATCTAGGGATCGCCATCGCCGAGGTACAAGTGGCATCGTAGTTGACAACTCAGCTACCGAGTTGTCCGTGTCTGTTGGTATTGGAACAGCAACGACTGTCAATAATGAAGTTGAAGTTGATCTCAAAGTTGTCGTGGGAGGTTGGATTGCGCCCGAGACTGGAACTGGGTTTGTGACTGTCATTGCGAATAATCTTTGACTTATGTATGTTTGGTAGAGAGCGCTGAGATGTATGCAGTAAGAAACAATGCGAACTTATCGAGGGTCTTTATACGAGTTAATTCTGTGTTGTCTCATTTTAATCTGAATAGATGTTGTGATATTGTTTCAGATTGTTGAGAAGTGCATCATAGAATCCTGAGGATTGTGTGGAGAATCAGAAGAATGTTTGAGAAGAAACGTTCTAGATATATCTACACAGCTTCATGAGATTTCAGGATCATACATGAAACCTCTTTGAAAATCTAGAATTATTGTCTTGGTCAATCACATCACTTTGACTTTAACAGGTTTATTTCGGTGCTGGATTTCACCACCAAAGAAAGGTTGAAATAGTTATTGAATCATGAGAAATGCAACAAAAGCATTCTATTGCTTGCTAATTGAGATAAGAGTGTCATGAAATTCTCGCTAAGTGAATGTGAAAAAGCATTAAGATACCATGCAACAAGACTCGAAAGAAGGTAATAAAGCATGAGCACAGTTGCCCAAAATACTCTCAATCGAACAATGCACCAAGGAAATATGTCCAGTAACCTCGTCCCTTCTTCTCCTCTTTCATCCTCTCTATCTCCATTCGCAGCAAATGGGCTTCATGCTTTTTTTCTTCATATTTTTGTTCCAAGCTAATCCATTTTCCCAAGCTCTCAGCTGCATGTTGTCGGGCTTCATCTCTCTCCTCCTGCGCCAGCTGCATCTCTTTCAATCTCACCAATGCATTTCGTTGCGCATCATTCATTCGACGCAATCTCTGAGATGCAAGCTGCAATGCATCATCTCTTTCTCTTTCTGCCAACTCCATATCTTCAAATCTCTTGGCTGCGACTCGTCTCGCCTCATTGATCTCCGCTACTTTCTCGTTCTGCCATTCTGTGACTTCAACTATAAGTTGCTTTCCCTCATCCTTTTCTTTCTCCGCCTGCTTCTGCAATTTCAAACTCGCCTCTGCTTGCAAAATAGCTTGATCTCTCTCCGCCTGCACCGACGCTATTTTCTCGCCTGCAAAAAGACCCGTCTTCCTCTTCTCCAATTTCGTCAGCTGATACCGTGTCTCCCACAATTCTCGCTTGGCATCATCGTTTTCCTTCTCTATTATTTCGTACTTCGTCTTGGTTTCTGTGGCGCTGAGAATTGCGTCATCTCTTTCCTTTTCTAAGATCAAGCTTTTTGACTTTTCCATCAAGAGTTGCTCAAGGAGATTGGAGCTGCGCTCCGTTGCTTCGTCTCGCTCTTTGATTGATTCGTTGTCTCTCGGGGCAGCCTCTCCGGATTCTGTCGATGAGTCGTCCGTCTGAGACGAGGCGTGAGTAATCATACTACCCGTCGATCCCACCGGAGAAGAAGGGCGACTTTCGATAGGAGAAGCAAAAGATGACTCGGTTGGTGAATTAGGTTCGGATATTTTAGGAGACTCTAGTTCCCAGGAATTCCGGTGGTTAAATCGTGGGTAATAGGCTGGTCCAATATCGAAAGAGATAGGACTCGATGCTGATCCAGCTTTCTTGTAATATCTTGCGACATCCCTGGCGACGTTGGCGTGTATGGAATCTCGAGATGGATTGTCAGATTCAGAAAGTGGACGGAGACGTAGGACTGGAGTACGGGAAGGGGATGAAGATGACATTTTCGTTTGGGGTGAAATGAAGTGTTGGAGTTGTTGTCCACGAGAAAGGAAATAAATGATATCCCTTTTCTTTATACAATTCAGAATACGGAATTCACGAACTGCTACCATTTTTAATTCTCCTTTTTCTTTATGTTTTGTTCTGAAACGCAAGGCAATATCTATGTGTTAGGCTTGGAAAGGAAAAGAAAGACATTTTGGCACACGTCCTCTGGTAACAATTCATTAAGAATCTAGATCATTCAAAGTTCAAAGAAACACTTCGTCGAAACATCCAGAGGAATGAAGACCGACAGAGAACTATCCCCTTCGACTTGATAGGGATGAAGATACTACAGAACAGTCATGAATGTTCAAGATGGAATAGAACAATACAGTATTATTGTCCAGAAATGAATGAAATAATTAGGTTTGGATACCCAAGTTTTTACCGCAATGGAGTGAGTGCATATCTAAAACTTCTGTCGATACTGATCGAAGCCATGTATATTATACAATCTTCATTGTTGTTAGGGATGGGCTTCAGCTTTTATCATGAGAAGCAACTAGATATTATCACAAAGTTCAGCCTGAAGTATGCCCCTTCTTTTTCGGGCTTCTTTCAAATGCGTATTTTGAGCCATTTGCTTTGAGAATTTCAAACATAAAACTTGGGGAATTACTACCTGACTGCAACCCGGAACGGTATAACGCATCTCATTCTTTTCTACAGTTAATGGTTATGCAAATAAGTGCCATTGAATTTTTCCACCACAGTATCATTTTGACCATAATTTATACATCTTACATTTTTGATATCCGCCTAAATCTATACAAACGAGTTGCCACAATTAAATTCAAACATCCTAAGAAACTTGAACAAATCCTCTCTTTTTCTTGCTCGATCCATCGTCCTCCTCCCAAGTCTCCTCATCTACATAATCCCTAGTCCCCATATCCTTGACTCTCTCCCCAGTAATCTTCAAAGCTGCCAAATTAAATCCCATCTCATCCTTTTGTCTCTTCAAACTCTTTCTCAAATTCTCCTTAACACCATCTAACATAGTCCTCATAGTTCTACTTGAAACAATCTGTTTTTGATGCGTCTTTAACATGAAGAATAATATTCGACATGTAAGTGGTATGTTCATCTCTTTTTGGGCAAAAATATTCAAGAATGTGAAGAGCATGGGGAGAGTGGAGAATGGAAGAACGAGCAATGCGTCGTGGAGAGCTGCGGCTTTGATCTTCTGGAGAGTATTGAGAACATGTCTTTCTGCACTGATGTTACCGAGAGCCATGAACAGGAGGTTGCGGGCTGGAGGAGCGGTATTAGGATTAGTGGCTTTGGCGAGTTCATACTCAGCCATTAGTTCCAAATCGACAGTACCAATCTCAAGGGCTTCGACAATTTTTTCTCCAGCCATGAGAGTCTCGGTTGTTTGTTTTCCGGCGGCTCCAACTTCATTATCATCATCTTCATCGTTCTTATCAGGGTTCAGAGATGTTGTCAAAGTTGATTCATATAACTCTTCCAACTCCTTCTCCTTCTCTTCCTCGAGGAATATTTGCTCGTCAGTTTGTTCCCACACTCGAATACTTTTATCGTGACTTGCACTGACAAAAAAGTCACCTGTTCGACTAACTGCCAAAGCCCAGATTTCCCCGTGATGACCATCTAATCTTTGGATTTGTTCGAATTTGTCTCCATCCCAGTACTTGATCATTTTGTCTTTACTAGTACTGAAGAAATGATGTCCATTGCCATCTTGACTATGTGGAATAAATGCGACTTGTAAAATACTGTCTTGGTGTCCAAAGAATGCTTTATGACAATCTCCGAAATCGAGACCCCAAAGACGTATGTTCTTGTCAGCAGAGCAAGTAACAATGAGCTTGCTATCAAAAGAGATATCCATGTTAAGCACAGGCAACTTGTGACCATACAAATTTAGGAAGAGCTTTAGAGAATCGACGAAGAAAACCTTAACGGTATTGTCCAGGAGGGCCACAGCTAACAGACGTGCATCTGGTGAAAATCTCAAGCTCAGAATATCATCTGATACTTTCAATGTTCTGGTATGGACAAGTCGTAGTTTTGGGGTTTTCCGTGTGGTTCCAGGAATCTCTTCCTGAATGACTTCAAAATTCCAGAATTTGGCTGACTTGTCTGCACTTCCGGATACCACAGAGCGGCCATCCGGATGTACCTGTAAACTCCATATAGCACCCTCGTGTGCTTTGATACTCTCGATCATTGCAGTCGCAGTTACATCAAACAACTCCAGTTCCCCAGATTTTGTTCCAACCACTAAAATTTTATCTCCTGGCAAAAATGCACAGCAAAGAGCATAGCCACATTCAAAACTTCGTATACAAGTTCCTTTGCGAACGTTCCAGATTTTGATACCACCATTAGATACTGATGCCAGCATTTTGTCGTCGGAACTCAGTGCCAACGCTCTTATATCTGCTCTATGTCCTGGCATTTCAACCGATAGTGTTCTTGAATAATCCGGCATTTCTTCGCTCTTAGATTTCTTACTCTTTTCTTTTGTGACTACTGTGTAGACCTCCAATTGATTGTTCGAAGTTGCTATAAGCAATTGTATAGATTTGGTGCCTTTAATGCGTACCCAATCTATGGATCGAACTCTACCTCCCGTTCTAACAATGACGTATGGGACGAAAAAGTCTGTGATATCAGCAGTTGAAACGTCTTCGACCTTCTCATCCACTTCGTCAACTTCCATAGCTGACTTCTCAGTTGCAGTCAACTTTTCTCTTCTTCTTCTGCGCTTTCTTGCTAAACTTTTCTTTACTTCGTCTTCTGATCGTACCCTCCATATTTCAACCGACTTTTCCGAACCATGAACCGAAAAGTAGTCTAAGCGTGGGTGGAAACTGATTTCGAGTGCCCTATCTTTTCCCTGTCGATGCAAAATTCCTCTACCTTGGAGATATCGAGCTTCAACTGCACCATTCACTTGTTTCGATAATTTGTATAAACCGGCTGTATCAATAGACCACACTTTCATTTCCCCATCGTTCCCAGCCGTGATACACCCACTACCATCCGGTGAAGTGCCTAAAGCCCAGCATTCTCCATTCGTTTGAGCGACATGAGTTTCGATACAGTGTTGAGATGTCATATCCCAGAGTTTGATGAGTGCATCCTTGCCAGTGGTGAGAAGGAAGCCTTCAGATGAACTTTCCTCCACATCAACTACTTCTTCGTCTTCACCAGATTCCTGTGGCGCGCCGGGTTGAATGAATTGGAGTCCGGTTATCTGATCCTTGTGTCCTCTCAATTTGAACAAGCCAACCTCAGCAACCAGGTCCCATACAATAACATCCGTATCTCTCGAACCACTAGCTAGCCGGACTCCGGATTTATCGAATGCTAGTGTAGTAATCGCAGACTTGTGCCCGTTGAACTTGACTAGAATAGTTGCAATTTTCGAGTCCCATAGTCGTATACTACCATCCTCGTATCCGACGGCGAAAATGTCTATATCTGTTTTACTCTGGGCAATGGCTGAAACTTGAGATTTACATTCATTGTCTCTCCATCGACTCAGAAGTGCTCCCGTCTTTATTTCCCAACATAATACCTCCTCATTGGCAGCCACTATAGCTCTTCCCGAACCTGTATTTCGACTCGAGACGCCGGCTCCATCTGTTGACCAAACAACATTTGAAGTACTCGAATTGACAAGACCGAATGATTTCGAATGCTCGTATTTCCTAGAAGTGAGTAGGTCAGTAATTTCTCATTGACATATATCATTTTGAGGACTTACAAGTAAGATTTAACCATATTTATTAACTGGCGCAAAAGTACTCATATGCAGTTTGAGAACCAGAACTTTTTTTCTAACCTATGCGATAAAATTCCTTAGTGCTACCGATAAGCATGGGTTTCGCAGGTTTAAAAGCGGCAGCAAAACGAAACACTTCTACACCAGGTCTATCGAAGATATAATGCCGCTTTAATACCCAGAGCTAAGCCACTCGCCCCACGTCGTCAGCAACCTGAGCTACAACAACACAACAGGAGAGCAGCAGCTTAATTCCCCATAGTGCATTAGTAGTACTGGAAACATCACAACGGGAAATTCAAGTCTCTCACACACCACCATAATGCTTCTCCTCGATTACCAAAATGTACTCATTCAATCCGTACTCACGGAGAGATTCTCAGGGTTTGTGTAAACCTGTATCCTAACGCTCAGCCAAAACTAATTCAAGATCAGAGCACCACCGGTGAACATTGACCAAACCGTAGCCGATTTCGACGGTGTCACTTTCCACATCTCGACCCCTGAAGCAAAGACGAAAATTCTCGTTTCCATACAAGTCAAATGCTACGATGAACTTGTACGATATGGCGCTCAGCAGGTTCTTGAGCGTGAATATGGTCCATACGTTGTTGCGCCGGAAAGTGGTTACAATTTCTCGGTGCAAGTGGATTTAGAAAGTCTGCCAGAAGAGAAGGGTATGAATGCCATTCACTACGCATGGCATATGCTGATGCAATGTGTTTTCCAGAAGCCCGAGATGATTTGATTAGACGTATATCCTTATTGAAACGAAATGCCATGGCTGCGCCATTCGAACATGCCTTCACCGAATTCCACAAATTACAGGAGGAAGCATCGAAGTTCACATCCGAGGAAGCTCCCCAAGGTGTCAGAGAAGGTGGAGATGTTATGGCAATTCATTACCGTGATGAAGAAGCGATTTATATCAAGGCCAGTCACGATAGAGTCACTGTTATCTTCAGTACAGTATTCCGCGAAGAGACAGATAGAGTGTTCGGAAGGGTCTTTATTCAAGAGTTCGTAGATGCCCGAAGGAGAGCTATTCAAAACGCTCCTCAAGTATTGTTCAGAACCGATCCGCCATTGGAGCTTCAAGGAGTTCCAGGAGTAAAGGACAATGGCAGTGGAGATATTGGATATGTTACATTTGGTAAGCTCAAATACTCTTCTGTGGTATCGTGAGCTTCTATTTCACCCTGCTAATTCATACAGTTTTATTCCCTCGTCACCTCACGCTTCAACGAAGAGATGAAGTTATTTCCCACATCCAAACCTTCCGTGATTACTTCCATTACCATATCAAAGCATCAAAGGTACTTTCATGAAACACGGCCAATTCATGATTCAGTGTTAACTTCTCCTAGGCATACATTCACTCTAGAATGCGTACACGTACCGCAGACTTCTTGCAAGGTGAGCTCTCATTTCTGAATAGTGGATGTTGCACATTACTGACGATTAGTAGTTCTGAGAAGAGCCCGCCCAGAGAACGAAGAGAAAGAGAGAAAGACAGCTACCGGACGCACTTTCAAGGTCCAAGGTTAAGGATAGAAGGCAACTGGGAGTTTGGGGTAGGCGATTGTATGACACGAAAATTGAAATTGAGCGATATTGCATACCACAAAAGTTCTAGGAGTTTTTGTTTTGTGAGTTGATACCATCTTGAATATCTTGTGATTCTGGCGTGATTCTTTGACACATTCTCCTTCTCAATTGTCTGTCTATTATTGTTACACTTCTCGGCCTGGATCAATCAAATTTCATTGTGAGAACTCGTGGAACAAACAGTAGGTGTACTTACTTCAAATGGATAAGATTTTACGAAGCCATTAATAATTATTCCATTGAGCAGATAATAAGTGAGCATTTCAATGGTGGAAAGGACGTGTACTGAAGCCGAGCAATCCTTTATCACGTGACGCATACATCAAACTTTAGCCTCGTGTGGCGGGTGGCTAGTAACACGAACTAGTGCTGGCTATCAAAGCTAATAGGTACCTTCCCGATTACAAAATCAATACAAAATTATCCCATCCAAACACCAATGCGCATCACTACAACGCGCCAACATGTCCGACACCGACTTCGAGACGATCAGGAAGCTACAGGCTGAGAGGAATGCTGCCTCTGCTGGTAAGAAGGGATCGAAGACATTTGATCCATCAAGTCAGCGAACTGATGTTTCCACCAAGGCCTCCTTAACAGAAAGCTTCGATACCAGTCTTTATGAGCGCGATGGCGGTGATAAATTCGCAGGTTATAATACTTCCATCGCAGTGGCAGATGGTGATGATGATGAGATGGAAGAAGCTGATACCAGCCGGAGATTGGTAGGCCAATACACAGCTTCCAAGGAACAGATGAACGAATTCGCGCAGGGTAATGGGGTCGAGGAGGAAGATATTCTCTTAGGGAGAGAAAAAAGTGCACGAATTTCCGATCGCGAAACCGATTACCAAAAACGTCGACATGATCGAGTCTTGACTCCTACAAGAGCTGACGGAAATGCTGAAAGCTACAGAGATGTCATGGCTAGAAGAGAACTTGAGCGTGAGGAAGAGAGAGTTAGGAAAGTCATTGAGGAAAAGAAGGCGAATGGCGAAGTCATCCACCATACTGCAACGCTGATCAAGGAAGGTAGTGGTTCTCCTGGTGATAAGGAAAACGACGAAGCTGGTTCCACGGAAGCTGTCGCAAGTGGACGCAAAAGAAAGAAGAGATGGGATGTTGGCACCGAGGAGGATACTAGCATGGCTCCACCATCAGCGGAGGGTAAAACCAAACGTTCGAGATGGGATCAAACACCTGTTGTTGGAGGCGCCGCGGTTGACGAAACTCCTAGGAGAAGATCTAGATGGGATCAAGCACCTGCTGCCACCCCCATGGGCAATCAAGGATTAGTAACACCAATGCATCCATCACAAATGGGTGGTCCTTCTATACCAACTACATTCGGAACTGATATATCATCGAGAAATGCGCCACTTTCAGATGAGGAGCTCGACATGATGTTACCATCTGAAGGCTATAAAATCTTAGAACCTCCGCCAGGTTACGCCCCAATACGGACTGTTGCGCAGAAGGTCATGTCTACACCATTGCCTACTGGCGGGTTCATGATGCAAGATCCAGAAAGTGGAAGACAATTAGCAAAACAACTCCCAACAGAAATACCCGGCGTGGGAGATTTACAATTTTTCAAGGCGGAGGATATGGCATATTTCGGAAAGCTCACAGATGGTAGTGATGAAAATTCTATGAGTGTCGAAGAACTTAAAGAAAGGAAGATCATGAGGCTTTTACTCAAAGTCAAGAATGGAACTCCACCTATGCGAAAGACTGCTTTGCGTCAACTTACGGACAACGCAAGGCAATTTGGCGCGGGACCATTATTCAACCAAATCCTTCCATTGCTCATGGAAAAGACATTGGAGGATCAAGAGCGCCATTTGTTGGTCAAGGTTATTGATCGTATCCTGTACAAACTTGATGATCTTGTCAGGCCTTATGTTCACAAGATTTTGGTCGTCATCGAACCATTGCTTATCGATCAAGACTACTACGCTCGAGTGGAAGGTCGAGAGATCATTTCCAATCTGAGTAAAGCTGCCGGTTTAGCTCACATGATCAGTACTATGCGACCAGATATCGATCATGTTGATGAATATGTACGAAACACAACTGCTAGAGCATTTGCTGTCGTCGCTTCTGCACTTGGTATTCCTGCACTTCTTCCTTTCTTACGAGCAGTTTGTAGAAGTAAGAAATCGTGGCAAGCAAGACATACTGGTGTAAAGATTGTTCAACAAATCCCTATCTTAATGGGTTGTGCTGTGCTTCCTCATCTAAAAGGTTTGGTTGATTGTATTGGTGGTAATCTTAATGACGATCAAACAAAGGTTCGAACTGTTACCAGTTTGGCAATTGCAGCTTTAGCAGAGGCAGCAAATCCATATGGTATTGAAAGCTTCGATGACATCCTCAATCCATTATGGACTGGTGCTAGAGTTAGTACAAATTCTTTCTTTTATTCCCAAACAATTAAATAACAATTTACTGACTCACAAGTAGAAACAACGTGGAAAAGGTCTTGCTGGTTTCTTGAAGGCCGTTGGATACATCATCCCTTTGATGGACGAAGAATACGCCAACTACTACACGGGTCAAATCATGGAGATTCTTTTGAGAGAGTTCTCATCTCCTGATGAGGAGATGAAAAAGGTAGTACTTAAAGTTGTTTCACAATGCGCTGGTACCGATGGTGTAACAGCAGGATACCTGAAGGAGAATGTGTTAGATGAGTTTTTCAAGAGCTTCTGGGTTCGAAGAATGGCATTGGACAAGCGTAACTATAGACAAGTGGTTGAGACTACTGTTGATCTCGGCCAAAAAGTCGGTGTCGGCGAGATTGTGGAGCGCATCGTCAATAACTTGAAGGATGAAAGCGAAGCATATCGTAAAATGACTGTGGAGACTATTGAGAAAGTTATTGCAAGTCTCGGTGCTGCAGACATTGGTGAGAGACTTGAGGAACGACTTATCGATGGTATTTTGCACTCTTTCCAGGAACAGAGTGTCGAGGATATCGTCATGTTGAATGGGTTTGGAACTGTGGTTAACGCTCTTGGAACGAGATGTAAACCATACCTCCCCCAAATTGTCAGTACCATTTTGTGGCGATTAAACAACAAATCTGCGACTGTTCGACAACAAGCGGCGGATTTGATTTCTCGTATCGCAATGGTTATGAAGCAATGTGGTGAAGATGCTTTGATGGGAAAGCTAGGTATCGTTCTTTACGAATATCTCGGTGAAGAATATCCAGAAGTTCTCGGTTCTATCCTTGGTGCCTTGCGTTCTATTGTCACTGTGGTCGGTATCAATCAAATGCAACCCCCAATTAAGGATTTACTTCCTCGACTTACACCAATTCTACGAAATCGACACGAGAAGGTACAAGAAAATACCATTGATTTGGTTGGTCGTATCGCTGATCGTGGACCTGAGAGTGTCAATGCTAGAGAATGGATGAGAATCTGTTTCGAACTCCTAGACATGCTCAAAGCCCATAAGAAAGGTATTCGTCGTGCTGCCAATAACACATTCGGTTTCATCGCCAAAGCTATTGGACCTCAGGATGTTCTCGCTACTCTTCTAAACAATCTCCGAGTTCAAGAACGTCAGTCTCGTGTCTGTACAGCTGTAGCGATTGGTATCGTTGCGGAAACTTGCGCTCCATTCACAGTTCTCCCAGCTTTGATGAACGAATATCGTGTTCCCGAACTCAATGTTCAGAATGGTGTTCTGAAGTCACTTTCTTTCCTCTTCGAGTATATTGGTGAGATGGCCAAAGATTACGTTTATGCTATTACGCCTTTACTTGAAGATGCATTGATCGATCGTGATCAAGTTCATAGACAGACTGCCGCCTCTGTTGTCAAGCATGTAGCATTGGGCGTTGTTGGTCTTGGTTGTGAAGATGCAATGCTTCATCTTCTCAACTTATTATACCCCAATTTATTTGAGACTAGTCCTCACGTAATTGATCGTATTGTTGAAGCTATTGAGGCTATCAGAATGGCAATTGGACCAGGTCTTGTTCTCAACTACGTCTGGGCTGGTCTATTTCACCCAGCACGCAAAGTTAGACAACGTAAGTCACTCTTCTTAAATTTTCATATGTTTAAAAACTTGATGCTGACTACGTTATTAGCTTATTGGACGCTTTACAATAGCGCTTATGTATTATCGGCCGATGCTATCGTGCCTTACTACCCAAACATGGATGATGAGAAGATGGACAGGCCTGATTTGGCAATTGTGATATAAAACAGGCACGCAATGATTTGAACATGGAGGATGGGTATTTTGGGCATATGTATGTACATTAATTATGATAGCGGCTCGAGCGGGTATAAAATGACACTTCTTTTATTTCGTTAAGGTACAAAAGTACTGGGAGATGTGAAGTTGATAGTAAAGATAACCCGTGATGAAACTAGGATAGAAGGAATAATGGCATCATACCGTAGATGCAGTACGATTCAACTGCTGTATGATCACATCAGGCAATTGAAAGCATCATAATAGAGGAAGGGATAGTAATACACTCTTTAGATTTCTTACACATAACGAGATTTCTATACTTTGTAATCAAGACAAACAATCGAAAGTATTGAAGCAAAAAAGGGGGTAGTGACGTATTGTCTAGATTTTCTAGACATAACAAAACTCTTATTCTTCATAATTAACCATATAATCAAAACTTCTCTTAAGAGTAGATACGTGATCACACTTTTGAATTCATGAATCTGACTTTGAAAACAAGAAGATGCCCGGGCCATTCCAATTCCAAAGTAACCAGTCGGACAGTGCTAAGCCCTAGACTAGTTTGCTGTCCACATATCATTCCACCTGTAATTCATGGACAATCAAACTAAGCTACACGTCAATATACTCGCTCTTGTCGTAATTAATGCCGTGATGACGCCTAGCAAATTCGCCTGTGCAAAACCAAAACAAAATCAGAATCTTTCCTTTCCAAAATTCAATAATCATTCCATCCTCAAAGATTTGTAAGAGAAAATAAATCAGCATATTATGGAAATTTGTTTCAAATATTGATTGGCCTTTTCTGAAACATTGCTTTTATTAGTCTTACAACTTAGGCATTACATCATCATTCCACTCGTAGCTTATAGATGAATACCTAGGTACTAAATCTTGATTTTGTCTAGTGTTCGTTCCTTACAATACCGAGTGCGATCGTAATACCGAGCACACGGTACCTACACGCTCTACCATCTGATGGGAAACCATTACTCGTAGTCCTATGGTAAAATGTCTATTTACCATAAATTTTGAAAATATATGCCGACCCCATCAATTCCCCGCATTCTCGGTGTCATTGCGGGGAAGATGCTTGCCAAGCGAGCTAAACGATCCAAACGGGTTAAGCGGGCTATATGAGCCTCTATGCGAGCTTCTCCGCGAGCCTTCGCCATAACACCATCCTTTCATATGGGCGAAAAGAAGGCGGTATGGCCCCACACAATTGCCTTGGTTAAAAAAATCCAAAGGAGATCTCCATCGAATAAGATGAACTAAACCATACTTTCGTCCACTGTTATACCGAATTCTGCGAGAATTGAAAACGAGATGACATATTTTTGGTCAATTCGAAAATATATATAGCTACGATGAAGGAAGTACAGCAAATGCTGCTTGTCTCTACCCAGGAAGCTTTTGGTCTTCAATCTTGGTCAAAGTTCTCATGGGTTCTCTATACATTTCCGTTTAGATTCATGTCGAAAATACCCACGATGATTTTCTCATATTTTTCTGTCAGTCTTCTTGGCTTGTGCGTGGTATCAACTAAAGCTATACCATATGAAGAGTACATTCTTACGCCAGATTCTCGAACGCTATCACCAGTATCAGTATACAATATCAATGGTTCAGTCACCAATGCAGAAGCATTGACCGCTACTGGATCCTCAGATCCTGCAACATTTGGTCCCTCTTCGTCTATCACCTATGATTTTGGAAAGAATATTGCTGGTATCGTCTCTTTCAATGTTGGCACTATCGACGGAGATGGTGGTCAATTCATCGGAATTAGTTTTACTGAAAGTTCACTGTGGATTAGCGACAAAGGATGTGATGCTACAGCCGATGGAGGAATCGATGAAGCTTTGTGGTATCCAGTCACCAGTGGCGGCTTTTATCAAGCGGAAAAGAAACAACAACGAGGTGGATTTAGATATCTAAATGTCTATCACAATACCACCGGGTCTGTTGAAGTATCAAATTTGACTATACAATACACTGCTTTACCTCACAAGGCAGAAAACGAACTCAGGGCCTATACAGGCTACTTTCACTGCAATGACGATCAGGTCAATCGAGTATGGTACGCTGGAGCCTATACTAATGACATGTGTACTATTGACCCTACAACCGGGGACTCTCTAGTACATTTAGGCGAGATCACTTCAAATAGTACTATCACAGAACCTGTAACATGGTGGAATAATTACACCATTGCCAGTATGTTTCTTCTTCCCGTGTTACGAGAATGATACTGACAAGTAACTTTCAGATGGTACCAGTGTTCTTACTGATGGCGCCAAGAGAGACCGTCTCGTATGGCCAGGAGATATAGCGATTTCGGGTCCCTCAGTCTTCGTTTCAACTAACGATATGCCAAGCATCAAGAATTCTCTCGACTCATTATTAGTACTTCAAAATTCTTCAGGTGCACTACCATACGCCGGAATTCCATTTGCCACAATTATTTCAACCTGGAGTTTTACCTATCACCTTCATTCACTGATCGACATTCACGATTATTATCTATTTACCGGCGACGAAGAGTATTTGAAAGAACATTGGGGACAATTCACACTGGGAATGAACTTCTCCTTAAGTTTCATTGATGAGACAAAAATGGCAAATCTTCCTCCAAATAACCCTGATTGGTTACGAGTTGGTATGGGTGGTCATAATATCGAGGCAAATTCTATTCTCTACTATACTCTCAATCTGGGTACGAAACTCGCAAAAATACTTAATGACTCTTCACCTACCACTTCCAAATGGTCAGAATACGCCGCTGGTATCAAATCGGCCGCAAATGTCGCACTATGGGATAACACAACAAATTTGTTCAGAGACAATGACACACTTCCATTAACAACACTCTATCCACAAGACGGAAATTCATGGGCTATCTTCTCCGGCCTTGTTTCCACCCCAGCCCGAGCCCTTCAAGTCTCCGATTCCCTATCCGCACGCTGGGGTAAATACGGTGCTCCCGCCCCCGAAGGCGGCGGTAATGTCGTATCCCCTTTCGTTACCAGTTTCGAAATCCAAGCACACTATATGGCTGGAAGAGCCGATCGCGCTGTCGATTTGATTAAATTCATGTGGGGAGATTTCATGCTGGACGACCCACGTATGACGAACAGTACGTTTATAGAAGGATACTCCATGGATGGTACTCTACACTATGCACCGTATTCGAATGATCCGCGAGTATCCCATGCGCATGGCTGGAGTACGGGACCAACTTCTGCTCTGACATTCCATGGAGCGGGGTTGAGAGTTACAGAGGCAGCGGGAAAATCTTGGAGCGTGGCACCTAATCTGGGAGGATTAACGGATATAGAAGCGGGATTTGAGACGGATCTCGGTAGCTTTGCAGTTAAAGCGTCAGGAAGCTCAGGGAGATTGGACAGTATTGACATTACGACTCCAAAGGGAACAACGGGTTCGATAAGCGTGCCTTATACAAATCAAATGGCAACAATGAGTTTGCAGAGTAGAGATGGAGAGGAGGTTTCTATGACCCGGCAAATTGCCGCGGGTAATGCAACGAGCGGGCGATATGTGGTGGAGAATGTGGAGGGGGGAAATTGGACTGTAACTTTATGCTATTAGTGTTGGGTTGATAGAAAAATATTCGTGAATAAAATATACACTTGTTTGATATCATTTGGTTTTTCAGTATGATATTGTACCATGTGATGGTGGGCTAACTAACTTGATCTGATTCGAGGCCTGTCGTGAAAACGTGATAGTTTTGGAAGTACATTTGAGGATGAGAAATTGATAATAGATATAAAACATAAACCAGATGATATATGTGTGTGAGAAAAGTAAGACAATCAAGAATGGGTTATGAGGAGTAACAGCTAATACTCGGAATTTTTTTATGGCGGACAAAGGTGCTGGTTAAGAAATACTACCCAGCACACGTAAAGAAGATGCTTGGTAGGTATCTCTCGCATTATGTTCAGAGCCTACTCACAAATCCCTTTGCTATTCAATCTCTGAATCCCCAAACCATACAAAATACATACACAAACTTCCACCCAACTAATCTCCTCGACCATTCAGCAACTGTCTACTTACAACTGGACTTCCATTGTTAGGTTCTGACTCAAACGTTACACTACATACCCATTCATCTGACTTTACACCATACATGGCGCACAAACACAATAGGATAGGAAGCTAATATTGAAAAGGTATCATATATTATTAAAATCAAGGGATATCATTTCTATTACATATCAATCATTACTCGTCCGAATATAACCTTTCCTTTCATATCCAACCATGCGTTCATCCGACTTTTTTAGTACAATCATTTTATTTCATGCCGTTAATCATGATCCAAAATATATCCTCCCTTTGAATCATTCCATAAAGCATTAAATCGTCCCCTGTGACGAGTTCGCCATGTTTGCCACAACCTCAACAATCCATCCTCTACAAAGACTCAGGTTTCATCAACTCCTCATGCTTAACATTTCCCATTCCACCCTCATCGGACTTATGTCCATTCTCCTTTCTGAAGACATCACTCTCAGAAACAGGAGAGAAGACTTTACCCCATCGTCCGTGAATGAAGTCATTAGCAGTGACCATCGAACTTCTCAAGTTCTCCTTGACCAACTGACTAGTAGGTTGACTGAAAATAACATCAATCTCCTCAAGCGTCTTGTTCTTAGTCTCAGGCATGAAAAGCACCTGGTAAAACCAACCGACTACTGCAATACCACCATAGAAACCCAATGTCAAACCAATATTCGACATGGCTTTTTGCATTTCAGCAAAGAAGTATGTAACGAGGAAAGAACAGAGGAAGAGCATGGTATCCGAAGTTTCCATTCCGTAAGAACGGAGGTAAGTAGGGTAGACTTCAGAAGGAATAACCCAAGTGAGACAGGCGTAAGAACCGAAGAAACCTTCGTAGATAATAAGACCGGTGATATATGTACCTTGAGAACCCGCTTTGTTGGTCAAAGGAATAAGGTATGAGCAACCGATAATGACAAGACCGATGAAGAAACCGGGAAGCATAGCAATGGCCCAGAAACGACGACCGAATTTCTCCATGTAGAGAATAGCGGGGATGGTACCGATGAGAAGGGCTCCACCTCCAACAAGCGACATGAAAACAGCTTCCTTGTCGTTGAATCCAACTTGTTGCATAAGTGTAGCCATGTAGTATTGAATAGCGTTGATACCAGTGAATTGTCCCAAGAAAATCATGACGTTTGCGTAAATGATCGCACGACGAGCACGAGGAACAGTGATGAAGTCGAGCCATGCAAATCTCTTACGAGCACCTTCCATATCACGCTCAGAATCGACAGAATGTTTCATGACGAAAAATTCCTTGCGAGCATCTTCATCTGTGCCACGAATACGACTCCAGACACCCCAAGCATCGGCAGTACGTCCTTTGTGCATAAGGAAACGGGGAGATTCGGGCATGAAGAGAATACCAACAAGCATGATTGTGGAGAAGACGAGGGAAGATCCCAACATGTATCTCCAACCACCAGATTTAACACCGACGAAAATAGCAGCGACGACATAACCGAGAACTTCTCCTAGCGCAATCATGAATTGGTACAGCGAGACCAAGTTTCCACGATATTTGGGTGCGACAGATTCTGCGACGTAGACGGGAACAGTTCCACCTTCGAGACCAACTCCGAGACCAAGGATGACACGTCCAGCCATCATCATGCCAAAATTGACGGCACCGGCTTCGAGTGCTGCACCGACTGTGTAGAGGAATAGAGACCATACGATAGCTTGTTTTCGTCCGACGGCTTCGTTCAATGGTCCAAGCATCAATGCACCACCAACGGCACCTAATGGTACACCAGAACTGACCAAACTAACTTGTTTTGTATTGAGGTTAAGCGAAGCTGGCATGTATAGATTTGCTCCCGAGATTAAAGATTGATCGATACCGGATAGAAGACCTCCCATAGAGGCAAAAGCGACTAATAACCTGCACAATACCAGTTAGACCTTTTCTTGAATCTCTTGCACAAAAAAATACATACCAAGTGTAATGTCTAGGGTCCTTGAACTTCAATTGGAATACGTCGGAACGAGATTTGCCTCGAGCTGTAACCTCTGCTTCCAAATCTTGTACTTCATTATCAATGGTTTCCATGTCACCTGCGGCAGCGATTTGGAGAGCCTCCCACTCCGAGACTTTTCGGCCGATATGACCTGGGCGAGCTTGAGCTGCACCCTTCTCGTTGCCGAAATCTGATACATTTTCTTCACTCATCTTAGCAGGTGTGTTGTAATGAGAAGAGCTGACGTCTTCATGATTGACGACCTCCTTTGTGGGGAGATCTGACATGATTGTGAATTATATTATGATGCGTTTAAAAAATATTCTGTAGAAGAAAGGGAGTTGTGAGGGAACTGTCCACTCAGTGATAAATTTGAGGATACCTTTCCAGGAAAGGTAGAAAGGCGCGAAAAGAGATTAGAGAGGTATAGAAAATGGGGACATGCAGGACGAATGAGGGGAATGAGCGAAGATATATGATTTGAAAAACCCGGGGCATCTCAATAGCCATCTTATCCCAAAGTTGCAACCGAACAACATTCCCTTTGAGGATTAAAGTTTCCAACTTGTCAGATGAGAGCTTACCTGTTACTTTTACCTATTAAGGAAAGGTGGTAGAAGGATGTCATGTTGACGTTGGGTTCTTCCCGCAATCTTAGGGTAGTGAAAGTCTGAAAGTTTGGAACGAATTACCAAAACAGGAGCCAGACCAATTCAGCCACCTGGATCATAGGACTAGATTCGTAAAATTGGTGAATAAAATTTTGCCCCTGGGGTCTCCGGTTCACACTAGATCTTGCAGAATCCCCTCGATTCTCCACAAGAAATTTGCATGACTTCCCCTCCCATGGAGTCTGTTGGGGTCTGGAGAGGTGGAGAGTGGAGATTTTCAATCTGGTGGGTGGGTAGAATTTCGGCAATACTTCATTGCACAACTTGTGCTTGAACCATTTTGATTGAACAGAGGTTTTTACGCGGTTGATGGGAAAAGAGAGTAAACAAATTTGACGTCAGATTTCTAACCATGCAACCATGCCACGCATGCGTAGAGGGATCCCTCGATCGGCGTCTGGCGGTTCACCGGTAGTTCATCTTTTTCCGTTATTCTGATTGGAGAAAAAGACGAGAAAGTACGAAACTAGTTGAGATAAATCGCACAAATATTCATCCCTTGTGAATTATTAGTAACATGATTCGTTAGTCGCTCAAATTCTCGCACTAAATTGAAGATAGATTCATTAATCGGATGCATGATATCCTAGTACAACATCCACAAAAACGCCGAAGATAATTGTTGATTGCACGGACTTTATCCAAGTAGCTCTGTTGTCGAAAATCTTCTCCGGATGGGACGAGAAAAGTTTTTATAAAGACTGACACCCATGCAATGGTTGTTTTGTTGAAGTGTTCGGGAATTCCGCTGCTCTGGTAGACTTTTTAAACAGCTAAGTGGCGATAGAACTGTCTAGTACAATTAGTTCTACATCACAAATGTGAGCAGACACAAAAATCATGTTGGAAAACAAGAATCCCATATCAGTCGTCGTTTTCGCATAACATAACCACAACATCCCAGCGGGTGGATTTCGGCTTAGAGTAACCATGCTCACTCTAAAATGCTTAGATCAACCACTTTTTTCAGTGGAAGCTTATCGAACCCAAGCTTCCTTGTCCCGCACTTGGTATGGACTTGTTGTTTTGCTTATAACGAGTCGAGCACATGTCCAAAGCCTTGACACTAGACAAGCCGTTAAAAGCTTTTCGGATGGCTTACTCAAGCTTTCACGTCTCATTCGGAGGCGACTTTCCGGAAAATAAATATTAGTCCTATAAACACAGATCAATCAATTGTTCTTGGTGTCTTCCAAAAAGTCAATTTTTATTATGCTATGCATTCCTGGAATAAACTCTGGCCACTGCATGTATTGCCTCGTTACTCCCAAATTCCTAATGGCCAGAGGAAGCTAATCTATCCTGGCATCAAGCCAAACTGGAAAATTCCTACTACCCACAAAGAGGCCGAATCTAACATCTTTGGATCCATAAAACCCGAACCACGCTCAAATCGTTGATGATTGTATTCCCTGAACGCCCCAACTTATCTTCTTGCATCTGTCAAGGCGTTAATCGTATTCGAGTCAGAAGATCATGATTCCGCAACTCCACATGCTGGATTACCCCTGATATCCAGTTTTCAAGAGCGAAAGTTTGTCTTCCACGCGACAACCTAGCCCATAAGAGTGAAACAATGCAGCTGCCCCAATACTCCAGTCTCCAGTCCCCAACCTCCAGAACTTTTGAGTTGTGGAACCAACAATCGAATGTTCGCGGGGATGCTCTCGGTCCGATTATGCAGTTCAAAGAACGACAGCTATATGAAAGTTACCAGCGTCGATATGAAAATCAGGTAAATGATCTCAGTCAGAGTCTGATTCTATGGGAGTTGGTCTTTGTTGCTCTGATTTCTTCATATCTGCGACATACTCAATAACAAATGTGAATCCAGCCCATACAATTCCCGTTGCGATGAATTGGAAAGCCCATGAAGAGATCAAATGCTTCAAGCTAGGCATCTGGAAACCTATTTCGTAGAAGTTGCCGAGACTGATACCAACTTTATTTCCGTATGCTCTACCGACAAATCGCAGCATTATGGCCTCGAGTGGCGTTATAAGAATGGAAGCGGCCAATTCTCTAAATCCTTCTGCGGCAAGTATTGTTGGAAGCATGGTAAGTCCAGTCTTGCGATATTTCACAACTTTTGGTTCTCCTGGAACATTTGTACTTCGTAGCTCAGCCGACCATGCCCCATGACCAACCGTCGGTTCGGCTGATGTGGATGTAGAATCAACGTCAAAGCTGATCAGTGTCGGTCGCGGGTCTTCATCCTCACCAGGATCAACACTCACTGAGGCATTGGTATGGCGCCGAGGTCGAGGTGTTGTTCTATCCAACGCCGGTAAACCCTCAAGAGCTCGTAAAGTATCTTCCTCTCCGCCTCGAACAGGGCGACTCTCTTCAGGATCGTCCGGGGTGTCAAATTCCAATATTGGTGCTTCGACTCCAAATCCAGCAAACATACTATCTCCTTTTGGTCGAGGTAGAGATTTGAATATAGGTCGATACAATAGTCGCGAAACAATATATTTGAACTTTCCATGAAATAATACTGCCACAATTGGGGTTGTGGAACGAAGCAAAGCTAATGACCATGAAACAATTGAACCTATGTTTCTTGAAGGTGGAGGTGGTGCTTGAAATAGTGATGCTTTTGAGAATGGAATCAATGACATCAATGGAGGTAAGAATTGGTTATATTCGACCAATCCAAACTGATGCAACATAGCAAACATCCGTAAGTGCAATGTGATATATTGAAAGCTTAAGTTGAGACTACAAATCATCAGTTGCGTCAGTATTTAGGTGTTTGTATAGATACTCACCATTTGTCGGCAATAAACTTGACCCATACTTCTCGAGAGGTAAGTCTTCTTTCATCTTCATCAAACATTTGATCTAGAAGAACTTCCAAGAAGCAGCCTACCCAGTCTGCTACATGATATGCTATGACCGTGGGAAGCCCGGAAAAAAATAGGTTTGCGACAGATCTCCTAGTTCTCTCGTGCTGGATCAACGCTAGGATTCCAATTTCAGAATATGATCTGTAGAGCTTCGACGTGTAAGCATGACAGTGTATTCAGTTGATAAATCAACGTACCAAAACTCTTCGCCTGAACCCAATAGCACCCCAGACACCAGCATGTAGTGTAGCACGGCCAGCTTCCAATATCCTTAGTCCTCTAATTGTCTCTTCGATTTTCTTCGTGTTATGTAATATTGCAGCTTCCCTCACAGCAGTCAAATCTTCAACAATACCCGTGACTTGCATCACTTCATTAGCTGCACGAATGTTTTCACGTTCCCTCCGTTTGGTCTCTGGATTTCTTGGATGCCCATGTTCATCATATATCTGTGTGTAGCCAGCATTCTCAGAAATATCTGGTGGAGTTGGCCAGATTACTTGTTCTTCATATCGTGTTCGACCCTAGAATCTGTGAGTATGAAGCTTCATGGGTGTATCAACTTGGTGTCAAGTGTTTTGACAAATTGAAGATTTCCCACAGCTACAATAAATTTGATGTATGGGAAAAGACTTGGCCGCCTGCAACTAATAAGGGAAAGGCAATAACGTACCAATGCCCAAGCAGTCAATGATTCTAGCCTGCCCATGGTTGCTGACGGTAGATGTTCTAAGTTTTGCACCAACGCATTGTATACCAACTGTGATGGTTACAAGTAGCTATTTTTGTATCATACAGTCATGATCTGATGAGTTCGATGAGATTATTCAAGTGTTTTACTCTTCTCTTCAAAGAAAGGTTTATGATCGCAAATAAGAAGGAATACACGTCTGCACGTGATATTAAACGCTAAGATTGAGCTTATCGTCGACCCCTGTCAGCATCAAAATATTTTTGATTCAAGTGAAAATAAAAATATTTTGGTTATCAACGCTTTCACCTCCAATTGATTCTAGGAGCGCCAGGCATTATAATAAAGTCAGGAATTATAACAAAATCGCATGCTGTAAGAAAGCCAAATATTATAATAAAGCCATACATTAAGATACCAAGCTTGTGGCGCATCATGGCAACCAAGGCTCCTTACCAAACGACATTCGAACCTGAGCATACTATACAGCCAATTTACACAGGAGGAAGTGTTGCACTTGACCAAACGGGTCGCATACTTGCTACCACACTCGGGGAGGATGCATTATTGACAGATTTGAATACAGGGATGGAATTGGCCAGGATAGAAGGAGATGGAGAGGTCATCTCTACATTAAGTCTCACGCCGTCTGCTTCCCATCTCATCATATGTTCGAGATCATTGTCTATGCGAATCTACTCCCTACGACCTTCACCTGCATCTGATGTTTCTCTCCACTATGAACTTCTGCGAACACTTAAACCGCATTCTACGCCAGTCGTAGTCTTAGCTGTAGACCAGACGAGTACTCTGCTAGCAACCGGAGCTGCAGATGGAGTAGTGAAAGTTTGGGATATCGCTGGAGGTTACGTCACACATACATTTCGAGGCCCCAATGTACTTATATCCGCTTTACACTTCTTCGAATTGGTTGCAAGCGGTAGGGATGAGGAATCGGGCATTTCAGCGAGGAACCGAAAGAACGGGAGCCGAAAGAGTCAAGCAGATGACGACAGCAATGAGAGCGAAGCAGCGAGAGGGTTTCGTCTTGCATCTGGTAGTCAAGATGGTAAAGTCCGTATCTGGGATCTTTACAAGAGGAATTGTGCCTCGGTTTTAGATTCACACGTATCGGATGTTCGAGCTTTAGATTATTCACCAGAAGAAAATGCGCTTCTTACTGGAAGTCGGGATAAGACAATAATGTGGTGGGACGCGAAGACGTGGAAGATTAGAAAAGTTATACCCGTGCTTGAGGAAGTGGAAACTGCTGGATTTATTGAGGCTGGGAAGTTCACATATACTGGAGGATCAAATGGAACCATTAGAGTTTGGCAAACGGAAAATGGTAGGGAGGTCACAAAACCACAAAAAAGTGGTGCAGAAGCAGATGCCATTGTAGATGCGCTCTCATACCACGACCTTCCTTTCATTCTGTCAATCCAAGCGGATCATACCTTGATCCTTCACTCAAAAGCTGCCATGGAAAACGCGGATTCCACTATCACCATTCCGGCTCTGCCCCAAGTCCAGCGAATCTCTGGAACTCATGACGAGATCATCGATTTGGGATTTCTTTTACCTGATAAATCCCTCCTTGCTTTAGCTACCAATTCGGAGGAAATTCGCATCGTCTCCTTGAATCAAGGTTCAGAAGACGACTCTAAAAAATCAGCCGCATATTTCGGTGCCGATGTCGCTCAACTTAAGGGGCATGAAGATATCATCATCTGTTTAGATATTGACTGGTCAGGCCACTGGATTGCCACTGGTGCTAAAGATAATACTGCTAGACTTTGGCGTATCGATGCCGAAAACGCCTCATATACTTGTCATACAACTTTTACTGGACATGCCGAATCTCTTGGTGCTATTGCACTTCCTCATACTCCGCCACCAGAATCTTCACCGGCTTACAAGTCACCTTTGGACCATCCACCCAGCTTTTTGTTGACCGGTTCTCAAGACCAAACTATTAAGCGGTGGGATATTCAAGCTCAGACAGCGACTGGCAAAGCACCAAGAGCTTCATTAACCAAAAAAGCCCATGACAAAGATATCAACGCATTAGACATTAACCACAACTCTGAATTATTTGCATCAGCATCTCAAGACAAAACTGTCAAAATTTGGTCGACCAAAGAATTAGAAGTACAAGGTGTATTACGTGGTCATCGTCGTGGTGTTTGGTCTGTGAAATTTGCGCCAAAAGATACTCCAACTCTTCAAGGAGAGTCTGGTCCAGCTTCAGGAAAAGGTTTAGTTCTTACTGGAAGTGGAGACAAAACTGTCAAGATATGGAATCTTTCCGACTACAGCTGCTTACGAACATTTGAAGGGCATACTAATTCTGTTTTAAAAGTGGCATGGTTGAAATTACCAGCACCAGAAGATAGAAATAGGAAACATGTTCAAATAGCCACAGCTGGTGGAGATGGTCTTGTCAAGGTCTGGAGTGCGACAAACGGAGAGTCAGAATGCACATTAGATAATCACGAAGATAGAGTTTGGGCCCTCACTGTCCACCCTAAAACAAACATGATAGTATCAGGAAGTGGGGATTCCACTGTCACATTCTGGAAGGACACAACCTCAGCAACAATAGCTGCTAGGGAAGCGGCCAATACTCAATTTGTGGAGCAAGAGCAGGAGTTACAAAACTTCATACATGCTGGTAGCTACAGAGAAGCTATCATTCTTGCACTTACACTCAATCATCCCGCACGATTACTTTCCATATTCACAACCGTCGTTACTGGTACTCACGAAGAAGGAAGTATCTCAGGTCTCAAAACTGTTGATACCGTCCTAGCCTCCTTAACTGATGCTCAAATCTTCAACCTACTTCTCAGAGTCCGTGATTGGAACACCAACGCTAGAACAGCATCTGTTGCACAAAGAATCCTACATGTTCTCGTCAAAAGTTATCCCGCTTCTCGCTTATCGAATCTCAAGATAAAGGGGGCACAAGGACAAAAGAGTTTGAAGGAGGTCATTGATGCTTTGAAAGTTTATACGGATAGACATTACAAGAGAATGGAAGAATTGCTTGACGAGAGTTATCTTTTGGAATACACGCTGCGGGAAATGGATGGTCTTGGATTCATTGAGAATGGAGCCACGGATGGTGCTGGAGATACAATTATGGTGTAATTTTGTTTGTAGTGAGGTGTTCAATGGTCAAAATTAGGAGAATAAAACTTGAGAGGTTTCAATTTTCAATCATTTTACTTCAAAGTTTGAACAGTGTTCAGTGTTTGAAATATAGGCAAAGTCTGGAGACATGTGAATTATGGGAGAGCTTCCAATCTCGAATAAATTTAGTATTTCAAGTGAGTTTAAGCTCCCGAACAATAATCAAAAACTGTTCATTGTCGATCTGCATTAAACTTCATTTAATAAAGTTCTAGCTCCATCTCAAACCTCAAATTATTTGGGGTATCCGACAGTCCGGATTACAGTTCAACAATATAAAGGCTTGAATTTTTGAAAGCGATTAGTAATTTGAAACTCGTTCAAAGTACCAATCAAATTTGATATCTTCGGGTTATAATAGTTTGAACTGTGATCCTCGAGGTCAACAATATAAAGGTCTGAATGCCTAAAGCGGTTAGCAATTTGAAAATAGTTTGATTTTCTACTCATATTCAATATCTCAGATGATATAAATGTGCTAATAAGCTTGAGGACTTCATAATCTCTATTGTTGGACTGCAGTTCGGACTACCAGACACCTTGAACTATCTGACCGTTCCTGACTCGATATCTTGAATCTTAACCACACCATTCCCATACCCGAAATTCAAACCCCGATCACACTCTCTCTACAAACTCCACTTCCCAGCGTACATGCCACCCCACTATCATATCTATTTCGGAATATCACCCTCCCGATACTCGGCACAAAATATCGTATACTCTTCTTCGGAAAATCGACCGTGTAGGTACAGGGCATAAGCCAGATCACCTCTTGTCTGAAGAGATACTTGTTTGTATTCTAGGAGCTCGGCATCGAACCTCGTATCGCCTCCTGAATCTTCCTAGGATATATGTTAGTCGAGTAATATAGGACTGGGTGAGGAATGTGGTATATTTATCGGAATATAGGCGGGGAGCGAAGTAGGGAGGTTAACACTTACGATCGAGGTAATAGACTTAGTAGGAGGGGTAAGAAAACAGGCTTCGCTTTTACAGGGGCAGCTTCTAATTCGGCCGTGAAGCTGGGTTCGGCAGCAGGCATGGCGATAGCGGGATATATTGCGGGAGTGGCATGAAATTCATGTGCGTATGCAGGCGGTGGTGAAGTCGGGGTAGATGGAATGACTTGCTGAGATGGAAGTAGTTGTCATGATACAGGATTTTGCTTTGGTGTGGTGACTTGCTTGGCAGGGGAAGCTAGTTTGTCTAAAGAAGTGTTGAAGTATTGTATTGGAAAATTGGCGTATGTTTCGGCTGAAAGTCTATTTCTTCTGTATAGAGCCAGGGCAAGATACTCTCTTGTCTTGTGAAGACAAATTTGTTTGTATTCACATAGTTCAGCATCTAGATGTGTAGTTTTGATCCATAGATTGAGATTGAGTTAGCTGAGTGAAGATGAGGAAAGTGGATGGGCAAATATTTACCGATTTGTCGATTGTAGACTTTGGAGCATTCTCCAGTCTTTGGACTTGCATTCTTGCTGCATATATGACCTGGAAATATTCCTTTTCAAACTCTAATGGCGCCATCCTGACTGCACCAACTGATTGTCAGTTGAGTAAAGGAACTCCACGTCGAAGTGTAACCTACAAAAGCCCATCACCATCTTACGAAGGATCAAGATAGGATCTTTGGGGTGTTTTTCAAATAAATCTTTGTGAGCAGCATTCATGCGTTGCTCCGTGATGATTTCTCCTTTGTGGTCTTTTTCACCAACAGCCCAATTTTCAAAGGCTTTGAGAGTGAGCATTTTGGATGAGAAAGACAACTCGATGCGAAGTTGTTACTGGGCAGTGGTCAGTTTTGAGAGACCAGTGTGAAGCCTAAAAGGATGTGCTGTATCTCAGAATCTTGTTGTTGTCCTGCAGGAGATCAATTTCAGGTTGAGACATGGCAGACTCAACAATTTCTCCAAGTCTCATTGCAATATAACAGTTCAAGTGAATTTTGAGGAGCACTTTCAAGCTTTTCACGGATAACAGTTCTAAGTGAGGGGTTCTCATCACTTCAAGTGAATTTGGTAGGGAAAATTTAGTAGGAATGGCATATGCCAGCCAATAATTTCTGATACTTGACGTAGGCACAGAGAAGTTTCGGTAATTACTCCTGACTTCACTCCAACGAATTCACTCACAACACGCTTCCCAATTACATTGCACTTCAATCCGAAAGAAGCTAAGAGACTCGGTAGCTTTACCGTCCTTCGATTGAAATTCTCCTTTCCTTTTTAAAGCTCGTACTTTTGAATATTCTCGTTTTCAAACCATCAACAACCAACAACTACCACCATCACCACCACCACTACCAAGAAATCATCATTCAAACACACATTCACATCAATCTCTCTTTATAAAATCAAATTCATCATCAAAAGCAATAATTTGCAACATCGAACATGATCACATTAGATGTGGCCGCTGCCTCAGCAGCATTTGAAGCAAAAGTCATCACAGACTTACGTGATGAAACCGCAAAGGCTATGGCGAGTGCAAATGGTGATATTGATGTACATCTTGGTGGTGCTGACACAGCAAACGATGTAGCAATGAGAGACATGGGTGCAAGACAGCATGCGTCTGCAGGCCCATCCAGAGCAATGAATAACGAGAAGCGTTCGTGGGATGATCGCAATGAGGGGTCCTATTCGAGTAGAAAGAAGAGAAGTTATTGATGGGGGTGGTGAAAGGATAATTGGGGTTGAGTTGGATAGGGAAGGGGTTCAAATACAGCAAAGAAATGCAAAATAGAGAAATGATACACAGCAAAGAAAGAAAGAAGATGTCAGGGGAGAGGGGAGGAGTAGTGCAAGAATAGTATATAGATAGGTTCATTAAAAGCAAAGTTACTTAGCAATAGTTCTACAACAAAATTAGAAGCTTGAAATGAAACACTTATTACACATACATACCTGTTGTCTTGTTGAAAACTATGCCGTGAGATTGAAGTCATGACTTTTCCGTACTCCCATCCACTTCCACATACATCGGTATCAGACACTTTTCTATTTTCCTCGACTTTTAGGACTGGTAAGACTGATATCGTAGCACCTATAAGTGTGGTGTAATACGCTTGAATGATTGCCTCAGAAAAAGGACCCAGAAAGATAGAATGCCGTCGCGTCAAAATTGTTGCGGTCTTGTATCACGTGATACGGCCACGAACTTTGACGTCTGCATTATCATTTTTTGGTGGGGAAGCAAACAGATGACTTGTTACCGCGTCACAATTCAACGAGTGGCTTCTGTCACAAACTACTCTCATCAAACGATTGGCTTGCGCATAATCCATCGTTTCTTATGAAACAATATGATTCACCAGGTCTCCGAGGAAGCCTTATCCGTTGAATTGGATTCAAGCGTTCATGATCTCGAAGATGCTCAATCATTTAACTGCAGTTCGTGGCACCCAATATCGTTACATTTATCTTTCAAGAGAATGCTGAATGGCACAATTGTTTCTAGAATCTTGGTGGTCTATTCATTCTTCCTCTATTGCAAATGATTCAACATAATCTGCAAAGAAATCATTCACATAACATTCCTGTATTGTTGCCTTCGCCATTGAGCTTCCACATCATCTAATCTTCTAAATATCTCACCTCTTCGATCCATTGATCTTCTACCTCCAGTAAAACTATTGACCGATTCTTTCCTCCTCATCGATCCACTACTAGAGTCATCTCTATACCAAGACTTTCCATTATTAAGAGCAAGGACTTCTTCTTCTCTTTCTTGAGCATGTTGTGCAACATCAAGTTCAGGATTCTGTGTTGGATCATTATCTGGGTCTCCGTCCTGTCCAGGATTTGCCATTTCGTACTCCATCAGCTTGATCAATCTGAAGAACAGTACTGCCAACCCCGCGCCCAGAAGTGGTCCAACCCAGTAGATCCAATGTTCTCTTGGAAAGTTCCAGACAATGGCTGATGGGCCAAAACTACGAGCTGGATTCAAAGATGCTCCAGTAAATGGAACGGCTACCATGTGAGCAACAAAAAGGGCAAGCCCGATTCCAATAGGAGCAACGAATGTAGCTTTGTGTTTCTCAACAGCTAACATTATGATGGTAAAGATCAAAGCTGCTGTAGTAATGGCTTCAATGACGAATCCTTGAGCCATAGAAGTACCACTTCCAAGTGTGGTGGCAACTTCAAGTTGCTTTGGAAATATTTCTTGCACGAGAATAGCAGCTAAACACGAAGCGCCAAGTTGTGTAATGACGAGAAGGACAGCACGAATTGGTGAGACTGCTTTGAGTATGGCAAGTGCTAGCGTTACCTATCATTGTTAGCTTTTAAAGTTACTCAATTGTTATGTTACACTTACGGCCGGATTGAACAACCCTCCACTGATACGAAAGAATATCCACGCAGTAACCATAAGACTGGCTCCGAAAGTTGCGGATATATAAAACAAGACTTCAAGATCTGGTGGCTCACGTCCTTGAAGCTTCGCAACTTCAATACCCGCATAGCCGAAGAAAAGAAAAAGTGTCGTTCCAATTAACTCTCCAATTACAGCGACGATATCTACTACAGTTAGTGAAAAGTACCAAATATAACTGTGTAATCACTTACGATTCTTCCAATCACTATTCATCCACTTCATCCATTTCGTTGCCGGTCTTCTTTTTTTGTATCTTTGGATTCTATCCTGGGTCTGCAAATTTTGCATCCATGGTCGACTCCTACTAGCCCTCTTGTTTTGTGCCATGTTATCTCCATTGGTTAAACTGATAAACCCATCCTCACTCGTTCTGTAAGGATGTAAATCAGGGTATATTTCTTCGACGTTTGGATAATGCCTTTGGATATCGTGTGATTGCTTAGGAAATTCGAAATCTTGCATCGGGATTGGCGCAGGAATGTTTCGTTGTACCACTCTTCTTGGTGGTGGAAAGCTACGATATCGACTGTCATCTAGACGGATTTGAATTTCGTCATCGTGAGCTGACAAAGGACTTGCTCGTAATGGTTGGGGATGATCGCTCATCAGCGGGCTTCTCATAGTCATTATGTTTATATCGATATATTATAAGTGTTATATGTCAGGAAAATAACCTTTGAATGAGAGATTAGAACTTGTTATATGACTTCCGGACATTGATATAGTTTCCGAGTATGTCACTTTTCTCCGTCCCCTTTCTGCGGCATAAGCATTGTCCACTCCATCTCTAAAGCTTGAAAGTCTCTTTTTCCCTATCTGAATCTTCATTCTTGGCATATCTAGCTAGGTACATCTCGGCTTTTGAAAGTCCAGGTTTCATCAATCGAAGAGACTTCTCAGTGTCGAGTAAGGAAAGTTCATGCAAAGGCCATGCCATAAGGTACTTCCCTTAAGAAGTATTTACGCAAAACGTAAATGACGATGATATCTGGAGAATTGGAAAGGCTTTTGCGGGGTCGAGGGATTTTCGGCAACGATGGGTGTTTGAGAAAGGCGCCAAGCGGGACGAGAGAATCTGATACAAGAATGACGAGATTTCGCACAGACATCCGGAGCAAAATCTCAATTGTATTCTTCAAGAATGGAAATCTCAATTGCGGTTCTCCATCGGGTGCTATTGTGCGGAAACGCCTTTTATCATGTAAGCTGCTCGTCGTACTAAGATGTACATTTCATTTAAGTTATCATGGGAATATTTCAAGAGCGATGAAAGTCCACATGTGCCACCAAACATGAAACAATCAGCTAAGCTTTCCTAATTTACATACGCTTATTTTACGAACCGCTGCCACTAATGCACAGGCAATGATTTCTTGTGGGTGGACGTCATTGTCTGTGCGAAATCTGGGAGATCGACTGATTTGAAACATCATTTGATCGTTTCGAGGAGACGATTAGAGATTTAGATTGCTGACGTTGTGTTATTTTAGATCAAAGATTAATAGCATATCGGCACATCGAGAATTTTCTAATAATAGCCATTGTCTACCGGCAACGGGTGTGTTTGGCTAATAGGGATAAGAATGGACTAGTAGCATTAAGTCTAGATTCTTACCCGGATAATCCAATTGTTGGGCAGAGTATGTGAGTCCCGATCAATATTGTGATGGTAGATCATTTGAAAGAGAATACTCAATGACACTTCCAGCTCAACAAATTATGATTACTTCTAAATTCATCCATCGCTCTCGTCTACCAATTCCCCAACAACCCTATCTATTCCATCCAACTGATCACCACATTAACCTCTTCCAAAACTCATCATACTACCAAATCCTTCTCCTTCTCACACTACCAATCCACCCACCAAGCAACTGTCTCTCCATCATCTCTGCCCTTCCTTTCCCTTTCCCCTCCCTCTCAAATCCCTCTAAATCCAAACCGGAAACAACAAAACCCTCGCACAACTACTGGGCACATCATACGGATTCGGCGCATCAAAATACTTAATCATCTGAAAAAGCTGCGGCGCATTCAATCCATGAAACCACTCACACACCACCCAACCATCCGCCTCCTCTTCATCAACCTGAAAGCCCGCACTCCCTTCATTGACAAACTTTCCACTTCCATATCCTGAGGTAATCGTCACCGGTTCCCATCGTGCATAATTTGTGTCGGAGGGAAAAGCATTCATGCTGAATGGATACGGAGAGACGTCGAATTGGAGCTGCGAGGAATTGAAATACATGCGGGAACCGGTGTTATTGGAAGAATCGACGAAAACGGGGTCGGCCATTCCGGCGCCGGTGTGCCAGGCTTCTACTTGGGGGGTGTTAGTTGTGTGTGAAGAAAAAGGAAAAGGGGAGGAACAGTGATAGGGATGAAGATTTAATGAAGAGAGAAAGAAAAAAAATGAGAAAAATTACTCACAAACCCATCCATTATGCGTATAATCACCATCCGTAACCGTCATATGAAGATAAAACTCCCGAGTATTGTTCAAAGTACCTGGAACCCAGGAATCCTGTCTGGACTCGATCGTTGGAGCGGCGGAGACGAAAGCGAGAATACTCGATGCCGCTAGGGCGAGACTGCGGATGGAAACCATGATGTTTGTTTGTTTATTTTCTTTAAAGTTATCTAGGAATCTAATGTGTGGATGCGAAATTGAATGAGCAAGAAGATGATGAAGATAAAAATCACTTCCACATCATCCATCAGAGACTTTATACAGCAAAAATCCTCACTCAACAATTCCCAGCACCATTCCAGACAAGTCTTTCTTTCTTGCTTGCTTGCACTCCCCGCACATCCTCCCTACCTCTCCAACGTCACAGTACTTCACTCGTGTATGTGTGTGTATGTGTGACCGTCACCATTACGAGCTACTATTTCCATCCCCATGCTATCCATCCATCATCACCTTCGTATCCCACAATCTACGCCCCGAAATTGACCGAGAGATGCAGAGAAGCCTATTTCAACCTTACTTTTTAAGCTTATGTACCTGTGTATACAACCCTGACGCGAAAATCGCTAGAATATGCTTCTTTCGACCCCGCATCGTACAGAACCGGGCCGGGGTATAGTAGTGTAGTTGCACACATCCTGTTATCGTATCGTACTAACACCAAGCGACTCGAAAACACCAAAATTAACTAGATATGTGCCACAATTTCGTGTCGTGAAGATTATTAATTCTCCGTGTGGGATATCCTGGTTTATTGAATATTTATTTGCTGTTTATTTATTTATTTGTTCAACTTATTCATCATACTGATAATTACTAACAGCCATTCAACAAGAAGCTTTTGGGTGACAGGTGGCGGCAAACGGGATCTCCGCCTCGTATCGGATTACGTGAGGGGGATCTGCAGATGTGCATATGCATACATGGTATGTAAGCTTCGTGTTTGGAGACTTAGGAACATCAGATGATGGAGATGTGGAAAATCGGATTTGTGAATTCTGCACTGATGTTTTGAGGTAAGTTTGATTTCACTGTTGGGTTGGGCTGAGAGGGAATGTATGATGAACGATGAACGATGTGCGATGGGTACGATGGGTGTTGTGTCGTACGGGGTGAGATCGTACGATGATATGAACGGTCTGGGAATACGATGTACACTCTCGATGGGCTGTGGCGGCTTGCACTGCAATGGTGGATAGAGAGAAGTATCTTGCTTATGGAATGAACGGTATGAGTATCTCTGCAAATTTTGCCTTCCAAAGGTATCCTAAAAAATTTACAATCAAATCTAAAATCCAAAACATCGCTTCAGGAGCCTGCATTCGTTTGGAAGATCATGTAGTACCATATATAGCATTCGCCGCGAACACAAACATGGCAGCTACAGATTCTTCAATACATATCTTCGATTGCTTTCCTCCACCTATCCTTCCCCAATCTCCCGAACACCTCGAATGAATTTCCAACCAAACATATCACAACTTCGTCTGTAAACCAAATTCTCCCTCAACTAACTCCAATATCTTCCTCGCCGCATCTCTTCGACCGCCATACTTTTTACTAACCAGCTCTCCCATTTCCTTTGCTTTCTGCTTAATAGATTTATCCTCCGTGACTCTAATCAACGCATTTCCCAAGTCCTCTCCGTCAACACCCGGTGCACATCCTTTACTTCCCCAAACACCAATACCGAAAAACTCTACCTTCTCCGTATAATCATAAGTATCAAACCAACACGGCAATACCAATTGCGGAGTTCCAGTCTCAACACTCTCGTAATATGAATTGGCGCCGCCATGATGAACAGATGTGATGATATGACCTGAGCGAAGAATAGATATTGGTTCTGCTTTGAGCCAAGGCACGAGCTTTACTTGCGAGGCAATTGGTGCTAGAATTTCGGCAATGGCGGGATCGGGTCCTGGTGTTTTGGGCTTGAGTTTCCAGAGGACTTGGATGGAGGGATTTTTAGAGAGGATGATACGGATTCCGGTGGCAATGTTGCGGTTGAATTCTTTGCTTCCGTATACGTGTGATCCGAGATTGATAAGGATGGTAGGTTTTTTCTCCAACCATTCTAAGAGTTCTGGATCGGTTTGAGAAAGTGGGTAGGAGGGTATGGTGAGGGGTCCACAGGTCGTTACATTTTCGGGAATGTATGGGAGTTTGAGATCAAATTCTCGTCCTGTAGGAAGCAAGTAATGAACGTCTTTGGAGTATGGAACAAAGAATGGATATTGGCCGGGGATGTTTGCCTTTTTGCGTCCAACTTCGATAGCTTTGATACTTGGAGATGTAACGACAACGATGATAAGACGTATCATTAGTATAATATTCAGTGGAATAAGATACCATGGAAGTGGAAAGTTGTAGCCGGAACAATCACTAATCAAAAATATTAGATGGTAGATTTCGAAGGAACAAGGATAAACTTACGCAGCTATACCCCATAGTGCAAATGCATTCGGTTGAGCTTGAGCTAACGTATCCTTAAAACTATTCGGCGTAATACACATAGCTTTCTTTCCCAAAATAGCACAAGCATCAAAACCCTGCGCACAAAGTTTTTCAACCACAATCCCATCCGGACTAACCTTCTCAACAATCTCAACACAAGAATGAACGCCCTTCACATACTCATCAGGTGTATAAGAAGATAAAACACTCGGAATCTTCGCATAAATTCTCCACGCCTCTCGAAATCCAACCCCATGACGCATAGCTTCCTGATCCGGCGCAACTAACGCGAGTTTCTCCACCATTCCTGGACTATCTATCGGATGAAAAACTGCTTTGATACTACCAGGTGGGATATGGCCATAATTACCAGCATTCAATTCATCGACGCGGGTTCGAATGGGAGAACGAAAGTTTCCATAATCAATGATATCAGAAACTTCCTTCGCAATAGCGGGGGCTTCAAAGGAGGCGATGTGAACTTCTACGTTGTTGAGGATAAGTTCATAGGCGGTTGCGAATACCACGTTACTTTGGCCGTACTCGCTGTTTGTCAGGAAAAGGATTTTCCGAGGGGGTTTTGAGGTTGACATGTTTGTGGTTTGGTAGTAGGAGGTAGCTATTTTGAGTCTTAGAGAATGGTTGTTTCCAGAAGCTTTTCGGGAACTGGTTGAGAACCTTCAAGACTATATGCCCTTGAGCTAGTCAAAATTGCTAATTTGGAGTCATTCACCTGAAAGTGGGGGGTTATTCATCTAGCTGTATTGCAAGTATGACGAAACCAATCAACGGTATAGTCGTTTCTCTATTCTCGCTTCCGCTTAATGACTGACCCTCGGTAAATCTCAATTCACTTGCAATCTAGCGATATAGTCTAGATGGGAGTTGATGTGTTGTTTCAATTGTGGATTAGTAAACCGTTTAGTAAATTCTTTGGCCTACCAAAAGGCGTTCGATCAATATCTGCACAGACATGAATTAGTGATGAGAGGGTGTTTTTATCCATAGTGTAGTGCATTGCCCCTGTTATTCCAAGCGAAAAAGCGATATATCCACTAAACTCACCCCTCATTCATTTTAATCTCTGCCCTCTTAACTCTGAAGTGAATTTTATAGACCGAGTGCATGAAATACCTATTGAGGGATGCACAGCTTTCAGCTATGAAGCTTGTAGTATGATATTCGAATTTGGCAAGTTTCATTCGATGATGTTGTTTTAGCCGTGCTAAATCTGTTCGCCACGTATTAATCTTCACAATCTTTATCCTGAGTTTTGATATAACCCTTCAACGCGGACATTGAGTATTATTCCCGTTGTAAAATTTTAAGAAGATACTTATGATCAATGTACTCTTTCCGAACAATTAAATGGTCTAATCAGTTTATAACGAAGATCTCAACCCTATGGCGGTTGTTAAAACCAGGAACCTCTCCGAAGTAATTGTCTTGTATTGAACAAGGATTTTTGACAGCAGAGTGAGTCGATTGCTGATCGTGGTCATAGACCGGAGTGTCGATGTGACATTCGCCCACAAAGGTATATCCTGGATATGCAAGCTTGGAATCTCTCAAAAGTGGGATATAAGGATCTTTAATCGTGTTTTCTGAACTTGTAGGTTGCTCAGCATTTCGCCGAAGAACAAAAGGAGTGGTTAGATCGGAACCTAACCAACAAACAACTTCTCCTTCCATAGCTGTCACTGGCACCAAAAGTAGAGTTCCATCTTCAAGTGTGGCAAATTTCCTGTTGTAGAGGACCTCTGAAATGGCTATTTGAGCAATTCTATCTTCATATTTGACGGCATGGGCCCACATAATAATACTTATTGTGGAAGCGAACAACCTCGCAGCCTCCCACTTGTTGTAGAAGAATTCCTCATTCATCTCTAGAAACATGTTATGTGGAGAGAGAGTTCGGGCAATCTCCGCAATCTTCTCTATTCTAAGACTCTGTAACTGCGCTGTGAACATATCAATGAGCGATTGTGGACGACGCGGTGTAGAGTCTCCGGAGTTTGATTTCATGACGTTGGTATCGCTATAAAGCGGTCCAATGATTTTACACCAGTGATGATGTAATTGAGTCAGGGCCTGATTCCAGATCTTTTCTCGTGCCCTTCCTCCTGACATTAGACGGAGAAGCTATTCTCTTGGCACCTTCCAGCCAACTTGCGCTTCAGTGATAGCATGGGAAATCTTTGTAATACTGCCCGCCTGCCAACCAGAGCATACGAAGGATGTGTTGAGCCACGCACATAAAGGTGGAGAAGCATACACTTGTACTTCAGAACGAATCTGGAACGCAGTACTACCATGGATATTTCCCATTTCCCGCAAACGTCGGTAAGGGTGCGGAAACCCCTTCAATGCCCAGTCAGGTACCCATGAAGGTAGTGCAAGTTATTTTTCCTTACACCAAAAATCATAGTAAACTTCTTTGCATGACAAAATTTCCAATCGTCTGTCCTTTGGAAATGTCTTAATGCAGTAGCGAGCTAAATTTATCAAGACTTCCTCGACCCTCTTGGAATAGTCAATCGCTATGTCCTCCGCATCAAGGTCATCCTGATATAATGAGGCCTGCACAATACCTTTATCTGCAAAGACCATATCGCGAGGATCAGAAACTCCCAGTCCTCTTCTGATCGTCAAGATGTTAATAAGATTCTCCGCCAAAGTACTGGGGCGTCTTCTAGCCAGCTTGAAATTTCTTCGCTCTTCGTTAATCGCAACAAATACACAGTAGTATTCCAATCTCTGGAAGGAAAGGAAGCCTAAGTCTTCTATCATTTTGGTGGCCTGGAAGAGTTGTTCCCAACTGACACTGTGTCGCCCGCACTGCACCCGTGGGTCCGCTGAAAAGAGCAACTCTTGGAAAACCCAGACTCTGGTGAACCAAGGCCGCTGCAGTAGTCCCAAGAAAAGGTCTAAAGCCTTTTTATAATGCTCTCTCGTAAAAGTAGTGATGCTATTGAATAACAAAGCTAAAATATCTGTTTCTGTTGCGTTTACATGGCCTGGCCCCCGTTTATAAGCACGTGAAATTGCTTCGAGAAGCAGTGTTGATGCTTCGGTAGGTTCCCCAAGATAAATATTTGTCTTTCGAGCGATCTGATAAACCTTTGCCATTTGTATCACCTGCTTATTTTTCTCGGGTGAATTTGCCTGGTTAATACATATCGCATCTATCCATAAATATTGTTTCCTCAAAGGGTCACGAATATCACGCAGGGCGGAATCGAGGTTAGCTGTGATCCCAATCATTTAGTTATCAATGTATATCCCTTTCTTCTCTTCCAGATCACCCCAAACATGAGATAGGGCTGTATAACCACTAAAAACATCGCGATGCTCTCTACTCAATGTTGTTGTAAGTAAATCACAACGAATGTCGGCAGTGCTATCAGCAGAAGGTAATAAAGCCAAAAGCCGAATCGAATCATGTTCAGTCAATGGCTTGTATTGATACCTGTTGTTTGCCATAGTGTAACACGATGTGATGACAATAGTGATGTGATAAGTAGAATCGAGGTTCCTTTGGAAAGCGGATAGATACGAGTGCGCATGTCGCTTGTTGCACCAGGGTATTTTATCCGGTCAGCGCTATGAAAGTACACAACCAACCACAGTCTGAAGAAATTCTTATCAGTCATCCTTATTGCTGATAACACTGCGATGATGACTATGGAGTTCTCATTGTATGCTTCATATTGTGGTATTGGCTGTATATACTATGTGAGGTTCAGCGGTTATGAGAGTTACACGCAATGCGGGTTGTGTGCAGTTACCCAATCACGTGCATCCTCACTCTGTCACAACACTTCGTTTTGAAAGGCACGATTTACTGAAAGTGCAAAGTGTATTGGACTTATTGTCTTGCTGTCAGGTATAAACAGAACGCAATCGAACAAATTCATTACCAGTCAATAAACACATCCTAGGGTTGCGAAATGACCGTCAGATCATGTTGCACTGCACTGCACTATTAGATCATATCAGTCTCTATTTTCTATATCAACTATTCTATCAAAAATAATAATGAATATTTCTATTTGTATGTATCATTCATTTACTCTCATGCCTCAAAATTGAAAGACAACTTACTCTTATGCCCCTTGAATTCTATGATAGAATCTACCTCAAATCGATAGATTCAAGCCAATTTAGGTTAGATTCTATGATAGGAAGGGGGCTAGATACTGTGGTTAATAAGCTAGAATCTAAGGATTATGAGAGTAGAATGAATGACTTCGATTTTTAGGGCATGAGACTAATTTACCGCATTCATATAATTAATAAGGGTTGATTCTATCAGATCAAATGATGTCATATAACTGATCATGATATGACCATTGGCCATCAAGTCGAATCGGCAGTCCCATAGCACACACAGCTCACCATAATCACGCATACAGGACATCACTCACAATCGCGATCACAATCACAACGATACATTATCAAAAGCATCTTCTTGACCATGGTGTTTCATGATATGATGTATCCTTCAAGATCTTCATTGTATGAATTTACCAACGAAATCTTGCTATCTAACGCACTTTGACTGGGTTGCTACGTACTAATCTTGCTATCTACCGAATCCTTCCATCTACTAAACTTGCTATATACATTAGATTCCCTTGATCATCCTATAACCCCCTCATCAATTTCTCCGAGATGAATAATCTCCGCGTGGATATTTGCGGCGTTCATGTCCCGCATCACTATCTCTTGATCTCTTGCTTCCACCTCTTGCGCTTGCATAGTCTCTACTCTCCCGACCCCGTTGCAGTCGTTGCTGGTAAATTTCTCTATGACCACGATGTAGACGATCTTGCTCACGTTGCCGACATTCAGAGTGAGAAGCCGGGTTGAAATACGCTGAAGATCCGGGGGTTGTAGAACTTGGCGGATTTTGCGTAGTTCTTGCGGAAGATGAGGATCTATGGGTTTGTCCTGGTGCAAGATTTTGATTGTTTGCCGGTCTCTAGTTTGGTGGAGCAACTGCCCCGTTATGCATATTGCTATTATTTTGGATTATGTTTGGTGTGGGCCGAGCAGTTTGTGCGACGTTTGAATCGCGAAAGTTTTGTGATGTTGAAGCAAGTGCCCCGCTATGCACACTGCTAACATCTTGTCCTTCCCTGTGTTGTCGGAGCAATTGCTTCGACATGCAAATTGCTCTCTCCTCGGACTGCATGTGCAATTGCATCGCCATGCACATCGCCATCCTCCTCGCTTCCTTGTCCAATTTCTATTTGCCCATCTGATTCCCCCCTTAAAAGCACAACATGTTAGCATTCATCGCATAGATGCAAATTCAAAGGAGATGAAATGACTTACGCATGTATTTACACATGTGATCTGGCAGCTCGACTGTCATCCTAATCTTCATTGCTGCTTTTCCTTTGCGTTTGTATTCTTGCTTCAATGTTGCGAATCGTTCGTTCCAATTGTCGAATATTAGATCGAGGATTTTGTCCTCGACATAGTTGCGGGTTTCCCACGAGTCGGATGACATTGCGAAATGGTAATTGTAATTTGCTGTTGAGTGAGGTGCAATTTTCTGATATTATTGGCGTAGTTATTGGTTTGAATAGATTAAATCGTGTGATTAAGGGTAGAGATTTGAGAATGAAATGGTAAATACCGAATTATTGAAAGTAGACGAGGAGTTCCAAATTAACGATCTTGAATTTTTTACTCAATAATTACCCAAATCCCCAAATGTGCGTTCAAAATTTCAACACTAGTCTTCCCGCTCGAGAAAATGAAATGAAGTAAAGTACCGCAAATAAAGAGTGAAGTGAGTGAAGTTGGGGGTAAGAAACTCGTTAGCCGAAGAATTCGAGAAACGAAAACCTCCTACCACACTCCACACTCATCACAATCATACAAATTCAACCACACAATGTAAGAAACATACATATTCATAAACGCATTCTTTCCTATTTATCTCGCCAAAACATTTCGATAAAAAAGAAACAACCTCTTAAGGGAAGGGTATCAAAAGACCATCCCGCTTCGCTTTATCGGCAAAGAATCAGCCAGTCGCAAATATCATACCGTATTATCGTACATGATTTTCTTTCATTTAACATTCATGCTTGTGCTCATCCATCCCTTCATCCTTCTTTCCCTTCCTGCCTTTCTCGTACCTCCCTTCCAAAGTTTCCATTTCTAATCATCCATAGGTTTATCCTCAAGACTAACCCCAACCTTTTGTTCCGCAGCAGGTTCTGGCACTTCGCCAATACTTCCTACGCTATCTCTGTTACCTGCTGCTACCATATCGAAGTTCTTGCTCATTCTTGCAACATTTCCATAAGGTTTTCTTCCTATGCTATTCCTCGAAACTTGACCACTTCGTCCTAAACTGTTTCTCTTTTCCACATTTGGAAGACTAGACACATTTGAAAGACTAGTCCTCTTTTCTACAGTGGGTTCTTCCATTCCATCTCCAGACCCAGGCATATATGTAGCACTTGTGACACTGGGGGTGCTGGTTTCTGCTCCATTGGCCAATGGTGACAAAGGAGAAGGTTTTGGTTCGACAACTGGACTAGCTTCGGCTGACGATGGAACTTCGAGACTTTGTCTCAAGCTTCCTCGGGAGTTTCTTGTTGAATCGGTCGTAGCTGTGGGTGATGTTTGTACTGGGAATCGAGTCTCAGCTGCGGGTGGTCCTGAACTTCTATCTCTACGGTGACCACGTGGGCTTGGCGCAGGACTAGTGGCGCGACTTCTTGCTCCACCAGCTGCAATGATTGCCTTTTGTCTGGCTTCCATATTGGCCCGCCTGTTGCTTTCGTCGGTGCTGATAGCTCTAGGTCTTCTAGTATCAATGTTTGACGCAGAATTGAGGGATGAAGCTCGCTTAAGTTCAGAGAAGATAGCGTCTTTGTGAGCAAAGAGATCGCGAATCAGACGGTATGAATACTTTTCTTCCATGGTCATTGAGGTTTCGGTCTTTGGTCGAAGGATGCATGGTGCAAGGATGGTCGCGAGTTCGGAAATATAAGTCTCATCAGCGGAAGTAAGTTCAATTAATCTAGTGAAATGGGTCATGAGGGCATCCAAGGTAGCAATATTGGCCAACCTAAGTTGACTGAGGGTATTTTGTAGAACTGAGATTCGAGCTGAGTCGGTAGATTCGGATGCTGGCGTTGAATAGATCGTTTTCATAATTTCGTAAACATGAGATGACACTAAAGAATCTATGACCAGGAGTTAGTTGAGACATTTCATGAAATGATCAGCAGGGCTAGGCTTACCTGGTAATTCCAGTAAATACAATTTAAGAACGCTTGCAATAATAGGAATTTCATATGGCTCCAAAGTTTCAATAGGAAATGGTTTGCCAGTATTGAGGACATCTCGTACTCGGTGAGTTTGATGAAGGGGAACATCAACCAACCAAACACTTCTCCTAGCTGGATCACCTTCAAGATCAGGATATCTGTTATCGAGGAAGGTAAGAATAGTGGTAATGATGACTGGTACCCTCTTTCTGTCCCCGCGAGCCCGAGCTTCTAGATCAACACCGAAAGTTTGTTCATCTGCAGAGTTGTAATAATTCTCGTAAACGATAACCTTTGGCGCGAAACCACCAGTGCGATAGTTTTCGAGAAGATATCGCAAATCTCCAAGAGGTTGTACGGTTTCTTGGTAAAGCATCATCTTATCAACTGTTGATTGCAGGCTAGGAATGACGTTGCTGATCGTTCCGGAAAAGTCGAGAATAATGGTCTTGATAGCCTTGAGTCTGTCAAGCTCACAGCGTTCCAAATATCTCAAATGCTCGAACATAGCCTCCTCCAATTGACATCGCAAATGATCCAATTTTCTCACACCTTGCTTGTACCTCTCATCTGCTTCTGCGGCTTCCCTGCGAAGACGGTCGCCTGGGGTTTCGTTTGGATGTTGATTGTTCAAAGGATTCCAGCCCGCTAAATATTCAGAGACCGAACCAACAACAGGAGAATCTACAAAATCGGAATTAGATGCGATAGAGAAAGTGCGACCAACTTGGGGCTTCTTTTCGGGGATTCCTGTCAATTGGAAACCCTTTGGTCGCCATTGGTAGAACATCTTGGAACTATTTGCGAAAACATTTCCAACATTTCCAATCAATCGTAAAAAGCCATGCGATACCAAATCCTGTCCAATACGTTCAGCGTGACTGACACTTGTTGCTCCCATGAATTTCTGAAAGTATTCCACTATATCTGCACCGCATGTTGTATTTTGATATGTGCCCAAGATTGGAACTTTTGTATCGACCAATTTGATTGTTTGTAGAAGGTGTGTCAAAATCTTCTTGACTTGTTCCGAATTGTAGATTTCATCACCAATCTCTAAAGATTGGTCATCCTCTTCATCGTCCTTATCGCCAACCTTAATCTCTGGAATCTTGGCCTTGGGACTGGTTTCTGGATCCTGGAAAGCAAGTTTGTTTTCCTCTTCAATATCTTCAACCAACCGACACTTATTAAAGTAATGACTACGCAACTTCTTGACCAGCTCTGCTTGTTTGTCGTGAAGTTTTATCCGGGCCTGTAGGTCATCCTGTGAATTTTGAACTCGATTTTCGTGTGCATCACACCAGCGCGAAAAAGGGGCGACGACTAGATCTCGAATGCTTTGTGCGATTTTGCGGTGGTTTTTGGCAGCTTCTTCCATTTCCGTCCGTACTCCATCGTATGCCTACATTGCGTCAGTCAACCAGCCCCTCGAAAGACGAAGAAAAATCTCCTGAGTATCAATACCTTTCTAACACTTGCTCCATCATCTCTACCGAAACCGCCTGTTATTTTGTCCGTGGCTGCTCCAATATCTCCCAATTTCATCCCATAGACATCTTCGGCTTCCGCACGCATTCGCGCAATGGTAAGAACTTGTTGGTTTTCGGCGACACCTTGCTGCAGTTTGCCGAACAGAACACCAAGACCTATTTTGATGTAGTTGAATTAGTACATGAATGCAGGAACGGATGGACACATTCTGCAGAAACATGAAGCCCCTTACCTCCAGCATAATCTCCCGACCAAAAGGAATCCGCAAAATTGGGCGCCATTATTATGTACTCTTATCGTTGATTCGTGACTTCAATAATAGGGATTAATGTATTCGTTGATACTCGAAAGGTGCAAAATTTTAGACAGACAAAACAAAGAAGAGAAATTCCTTCTTGTAGAAAGGAAGAGGGATTGTTGAACGAATGACAGATTGGCTGGAGAACTGGAGAAGTTTATGATGGACGAAGAAGTCGAAAAAGCTGGGCAGGGCAATAGAAGGAAGGATTGCGGATTTTTAGTTGTGCAAGGGCCCTTTGGAACGAGGTTGACCGTTGATCTCGTTTACCCGGGGGTTTCAGAATGTTGAGACGGGTGAAGCTATCACCAAAGTCGTTGGATATGATTCAGTTGGAGAGTTTATTGAATGAAATGGGGATTGTATGCGTGTGATGAGTAGGTAAACAAAGACATAGAATAGGAAAAAAAAGGAGTTTAGTAAAGAGTTGTAAATCATAAGAAGATGGAATGATATCTGCTGTATTATATAAAAATGACATTTAGTACTCTATTTCTCTATTACTCTATTACTCCTTATTCATAGATTCAATGCTATATATATATATATATACCTACTAGGGACCTATACAATTTTAATATACGAGTAAATATTAAAAAGCACACACTTATTAAACTTTTCCAGTCTTCACTTCGATTTCTTGGATTTTCGTTCCTACTTTAACTGACGTGCAGGGTCTTACATGGAAACCTCCCAGCAGCAAACCTTAAATCTCAGGTGTAAATCATTCCCAAAAATAGCTAAATCAGGGAATTTCCGGTAATCCATTAAAGGGGCTTAGCGCATTCATGCCAACCTTGTAATTAATCACGTTCATGGACTGACTGGACTCATAAGTACGGAGTCGGTGGCTCGAGAATACGTAGTAGGTACGAGCGAGGGTATTGGAGTCTGGCACAAACTGGGGGAACGAAGATGGATGTTGACGTAAAAAGATGAATGATATGATTTAATTTAATTTGATCATGTGATCATTTCACCCATTGGACTCCTTATCTCAGGACCGTCCCTGACTTGAGACTCTTGGTACTTGGGTACATTGAATCTCATGCATTTGTCACCGACATCAACTTTTTCATTTGGACGCTTACTATTGTATAATTATGCCTCAGACAGAACAAGATCCTCTATTACCAAGAGATAGATCATCGCCAGAAATCAAAGATTCAAGAAAAAGTCAAAATGCCTGCTTTGAACCAGCAAATGGCCGGGGGAAGAGACAATTCAGTGATCTAATGGCAGTGGTTCTGGGACTATGCTCTCTGCTTATCCTTACTATGCTAATCATCCCTGACGGTTTTGTTGATGATATATTGAATCATCACTGGCCTTTTGGAAATCAAGAGCCAAAGACAATTGAAGAGAGAGTGGATAGAATCTTGACTGAAACACCACTTATAGGTATGGACATCTCGGAATCTCGGATTACATATAAATCATAACTCCTCACCAAACTAACTAAACATAGATGGACACAATGATCTTGCAATCTTCATAAGATCTGCTTATAAAAATCGCATCTATGATGACAAGTTTACCAATAAGTTTGAGAATGGTGGGATGGCTGATCACGTGGATCTTCCTCGATTGAAAGCGGGAAAGAATGGAGGTGCTTTCTGGAGTGCATTCGCTCCATGTCCCTCAAACTGGAGTGATTTTTCTACCCCAAATTATGACTCTTGTCAGTGATATTTCGTTGGTGTTTTGATTCATTTTGCACTCTTTATACTTCCCTCATTTCATCTTGCTTTCTCTGGGTATACAATGTTGTTCTACAGTCCTGATTGACATCATCCGCGACTTCTTCCACGCTTTTATTTTCTCTCATAGTGTATTCAGACATCCGACTAACTTTCCGATAGCTGTTGACTTCACTTTGACACAACTTGACCTTCTCGCTCGTCTCCAAGCTGCCTACCCCTCTCATTTTGCACTTCCAGGAGACAGCAGCACTGCCTTGACTGCTTTCCAAAACGGCCAACTCATATCGCCATATATCATTGAAGGTCTACACCAAATTGGAAACTCTATATCTAATCTTCGCGAATACTATACCCTTGGAGTTCGCTACGCAACCTTGACACACAACTGTCACAATCGCTATGCAGATGCGGCACTGGTTGAGCTCCCAGAGGGTGGTATCGAGAAATCCAAACCTCACTGGGGAGGTGTTTCCCCCGCTGGTCGTCAGCTTATCCATGAGATGAATAGATTAGGAATGATTGTCGATCTGTCACATACTAGTCAAGACACAATGCGTGCTGTGCTCGGCTGGGAAGCCGACTGGTCAGGTAGCCTCGCCCCAGTAATCTTCAGTCATTCATCTGCATACGCAGTATGTCCTCATCCACGAAATGTACCTGATGATGTCCTACAACTCGTCAAGAAAAGAAATTCCCTCGTCATGGTCAATTTCTCGCCAGATTTCGTATCATGCGTTGCAAACTCGTCCAATACAAATGGACTTCCTGATTTCTATCCCAACAACTCAACTTTAGAACATGTAGCCAGACATGTCATGCATATCGGTGATCTCATCGGCTATGACCACGTAGGCTTCGGTAGCGACTTCGATGGTATCCCCGATACACCAAAGGGACTAGACGACGTAAGCAAATTTCCAGAGTTGGTAGCTGAGCTTCTCAAACAAGGAGTCAGCGACGAAGATGCTGCAAAGGTTGTAGGTGGTAATATTCTAAGAGTTTGGAAAGATGTCGATGAAGTTTCTGCACAGTTGAAGGCGAAGGGGGAGAAGCCCCTAGAGGATGATCTTTCTTGATTTATGGATTAGATGTATCTGCGTATATATGGAATGTTTATTATTTGTTCGTTAATTTGGCTGTTCTAAATATATGTGTGCGTTTCATTTTTCAACGCTCAATGTAGAATGTCATTCTAGAGGTCTCGCATTGTTTAAAATCGTAGCTTCAATATTCAAATGTAATCTACAATGAATATTCATTGCATGGAAAAGTGATTTCGAAATATCAAAATCCGACTTGCACGGCCATCAGTGGGTGTACAGACTGACGGGATACTACAAAAAATTGGCTCGTGGATATTTTCTGATATATCAACTCGTATATTTTAGGAATTATCACAATTATTCAATAGAAATGGAACAATCAAAAGATGAAATTTGATATCAAACAATTGAAGAATGAACTTGTTAAAAAAAAATCTAGAATTGAGAAGTGTTTTGTTAGTCCATGGGCCTTTAATAGATTCCAAGAATTATAATTAACTATTCTCATATCCGTTGAATTCTGCAAGAGATTCTATAGTGGGAGAATGTGATATATGATGCGGGCTAGATCCATAGCAGGAGGATGGAATGTAGATTCTATTGAGGGAGGCGGAAGTATGGATCTCAGGGTAGGGGGCCGGTTCTACGACGATATTATTACTTCAATGTTTGAAAACCTTTTGTTAATTGGAGACTCCAGTAATCATTTATCAGATAATACGATTTTGAGAGAGATTCAAACTTAATAGTCTAGATTCTAATACGTGAAGTACGAGAGCAAACTCATTTGAACTTTTAGGCCATGAGAGTACCTAGGAGATTTCCTGTGGAAAAGGATGATTGTGTGAGAACTCAAAGTCTTAATTCTATCCAAGCTATCCAGTATGAACTCAATGAGCAGATGTTCTTACAGTGTTGATAAATCTCTGATTGAGCAGAGCATAGCGCGGATAGAAAGTAGAGGCATCATTGGGGAATATGGAGGTCTGCACTGAGTCGATGAATCAAAACACGTATGATGAAGAAAGATGGGAAATAAGATTATCAAAGCTTGAACACCTTTGTATACCTGCAAGCGGTGGTTTGTCAATATATTGAGTAAACATCATGTTGCAGAAAGGTATATAGACCTGATCTTGTAGCCCTTGTGAACGTGTGATTTCTCTGCAACATAACTAGCCAAGATCTTGTTAATGAAACACCAATTAGGCTCCAAGTTCATACACTTCTATTGTAATTACTTGGCAATACGTTCAGAAAGCTCAAGATTGTGACATGAGTGTATTCAGACCCAGATCATTGGCATAACCGATCGACAACTTTGAAACGCGGGGTTGGAGTGCACTTGCGTGCGCTATTGAATATGGTATGGATGATGCAACTTGAGCATTCCCCTTCCATTTTTATTGTTGCCAAAGATCTTCAGTATTCTTGTGCTTCGATGCCAACGCTTGTGAGTCCAAAAGCTCTTGTCATTCTGTGCCCTTGCCGCTTCACAAGAGGTAGTATATATTTGACCGACAACAATCATCGATGCTGATGTAAACGACGATGAGTGTTGACCTTCTTGAAGAGCTCATGCCATCCTACATGACAGACTCTTGAGGTTTGTATGGAATCAATGTATACACAAAGGACACAAAGGATGCTTGATCGAAAAAGTGTACCCAGTTTACATTTCGTGACTTCATCAAATTGGCAAAATCCCCGCGACGCTTCGACCACGCGTGGACCACCAAACTGCATTGATGGTACCAATGCACGGCCGGAAAAAAAATCCATCTCGAAATGCTTCATGTGCAAGAAACTTCCTGCAAAGAAATCATCAATTCTTTTCAAATCTACAACTATTTCCACTTTCCAGTCGCAAACATGGCGCAAGGACAGGTTCAAGTGCATTTCAGCACCACCTCCCCAGATATTGAATTACCTGAAGGAAAACAGCAATTGCTCGTTCCTACCAGTAAGTTTTAATCCAAGTTTCCCTCAGGTCTTCTTGAAGTCTTTTTCAAAACTAACAATAAAATAGATGTACGAAGATATGGACTTTCACAGATTCTCAATTCCGAGGCGATGCTCGACACCTCTTCGCCGATACCATTCGATTTCCTGATTAATGGAACATTCTTGCGAACGACCCTCGATGAATATCTTACTGCGAATGGATTATCCTCCGAAACCACATTAAACTTACAATATGTCCGAAGTTTGATTCCTCCTCTCTATGAAGCAAGTTTCGAGCATGATGATTGGGTTAGCAGTGTTGATGTTCTATCTGGTACTTCTGCTGTAGGAACTTGGGGTAAAAATTCAATTGTTGAAGGACAGGAGCGCATATTGTCAGGTTCTTACGATGGACTTCTCAGAGTTTGGAACAAGTCAGGTCAGGCCATTGCTACATCTGCGCCTGCCAGTGTTGGTGGACATACCTCTGGAGTAAAGGCTGCGAAATGGATCTCAGCCAGACAGATTGCATCGGCAGGTTTGGATCGCACAATTAGGATATGGAATTATTCTGAATCAGAGGATCATTTCTCAGCGCAATTGAAGCCAACTATGGAATTATATGGTCATACCGGTAGCATTGATTCAATCGCAGTTCATGGACCATCAAATCGCATTTTATCTGCTTCAGCAGATGGACAAATTGGTTTCTGGACTTCACATAAATCTTCGGCACCTGAAGTAAATACCAGTCTTATTTCTGGACCATCTTCTAAACGACGCAAAATCACAACCTCCACATCTACCCCTCAGCGCGGTCCTCTATCTCTCATGGATTGTCACAATGGACCTGCGACTGCCGTCATTTTCAACCCCCAGGATCCGACCGTTGCATATTCAGCTTCTCAAGACCACACCATCAAAACACTCGATATTACCACTTCTAGTATTGTCGACACGAGAACTTTATTGAATCCTATACTCTCATTAAGCGCTCTACCAGGAATTGGTCATCAAATAATAGCAGCTGGTACAACAGCACGTCACATCGCTCTCATTGATCCTAGAGCTTCGGCTGCTACAACACAAGCCATGACACTTCGTGGACATACCAACTTCGTTTCATCAATATTTGCGGATCCTGATAGCAACTATGGATTAGTATCAGCAGGTCATGATGGAACCTGTAGGGTATGGGATCTTAGAAGTACAAGACAAGGAACGAAAGATGAAGGACTTGGTGTTGTTGGAGAGGCAGTTTACATCATTGAGAGAGAAAGTAGGAAAGATAAGACGACCAAGACAGTTGGTGGTGAGGGAGTTAAGGTATTTGATGTTAATTGGGATAAAGATGTTGGAATTGTTAGTGCTGGTGAAGATAAAATGGTTCAAGTGAATAGGGGAAGAGGGGTTACCAGACCCGAAAATTAGTTTATATACCCTTTTATAATAACCAAGTGGATTTATACTTGATATAAGATTTTTGGTTTGCACAACCATCTTTGGAATCTTGGAAGTATAATCACGTGAAAACGATTCTGTTTATTTGATGCATGTAATTACGTCTAGACTTTTACGAATTTATCTACTTGAGAAAAAGTTTCTACATAGCGTATAGCAATTCTCGTGTCCAATTTCATATACGCCCTTTTAAACGCTATCACGGCCATGTTACGGCCCTTTATTGTTTGTAAAATGTTAAATAAGTCGAAATAAAAAAGATCCTTTCCAATTTTAGTCATTAGTCCCATAATTTTTACTTCAAGCGATTGTAAAAATTGGGCTAGTATGGCATCATTTTTTTAACCAATTATGGTGACAATCGTCCACAGACATCCCGTGAAGTGATCATATTTATAGGTCGCATCCCAATGGTCGCTGATATCGAAATGATTCTCACTTTGTAAATTCTCATCTGATATCACGCGGGGGAGGTCAACTTTTCGCCCCCAAATATACTTTGTTGGGGTTTTGTAGAATATAGAATATCCATCTGTGAGATATTAGAAAATGTCGCTTCCAGATCGAAAGGATGGTATTCAGAATACATCTGATGATGTGGGAAATGATATCCTTCCCATTGACCCTAACAGTGGGCTTTCTCGGGGTCTCCAAACTCGTCATTTAAGTATGATGGCACTAGCAGGTAACTACCCCCCCCCAACTTCTATATCATCAATCTGACACCCCCAGGAATCATCGGACCCGGTCTTCTCGTCGGTGCAGGCGGTGCCCTCGCATCCGGTGGTCCAGCATCCCTCCTCATCGGCTTCGGCGTCATTGGACTCATCGCCTTCTCCATCATGCAATCCCTCGGAGAACTCACCACTCTTTATCCCTCATCCGGCTCCTTCATCTCCCTCACATCACGTTTTTTCGACCCCGCTTTCAGCGTCGCCGTCGGCTGGAACTATTTCATCATCTGGGCTGCCGTTCTCGCAAATGAATACAACACCCTCTCCTCCATTTTTATTTTCTGGAGCGACAAAGTTCCTCTCTGGGGCTACTTTCTCATTTTCTGGTTTGCTTTTCTCGCCTTTCAGTTACTAGGCGTAGCCGCATTCGGCGAAGCAGAATTCTGGCTCGCGTTGTTGAAATTGGGGGGTTTGGTTGCATTTTTCATTTTCTCTATTATTTATGCGGCGGGGGGTTTGAAGGGTCAGGATCACACGCTGGGATTCCAATACTGGCATGATCCGGGGGCGTTTGCGGACGGGTTTCGCGGCGTCGCAAAGGTATTTGTGTTTTGCTCTACTTTTTACGCGGGGTGCGAATCGATAGCCGTGGCGGCGGCGGAGACGCGCAATCCGAAACGTGCGGTTCCGCTTGCGATTCGACAGGTATTTTGGCGCATCATTTTTATCTACATGGGCTCTGCCCTGTTTTTCGGAATGACCTGTCCGTGGAATGCAGAGGGCTTAGCCAGTGCCGGATCGAAAGCGCTCAGAAGTCCCATGACCGTCGCGATACAAAATGCAGGGTGGGAAGGAGGCGTGCATCTAATTAATGCGTTTATCCTCGCGACGTGCTTGAGCGCGGTGAATAGTTCTATCTACATAGGCTCGCGCACGATTTTATTCCTCGCGCAGGAAGGACACGCGCCGAGATTCTTGAGATTCACGGATCAGAGAGGTGTTCCGATCTACGCGATTGTTTTCACGAATCTGTTCGGCGCGTTGAGTATGATGAATGTTTCTTCCGGCGCAGGCGCCGCTTACAATTATATCGTCAATCTTTCCGGCGTCTCGACATTTCTTGTTTGGGGCTCGATCTCATTCATTCATATCCGTTTTCGTTCGGCGTGGAAAGCTCAAGGAAGGAGAATTTCTGATTTGCCATTTGTCTCTTTCGCGTATCCGTACAATGCGTATTTTGGATTGGCGGCAAACATCTTTTTGGCATTGGTGCAAGGATGGACAACTTTAAGTCCTTTCAGTGCGGGGGATTTTGTCGATGCGTATATTTTGTTGGCACTTTTTCCATTGATTTGGGCGGGGTATAAGATCTGGTTTAGGACAAAAATTTGGGATTTGAGAGAGATTGATTTGGATGAGGGGAGGAGAGATGATTTGGATCCTACGGAGGCGGGAGGGTTTGAAAATTTGGAGGATGGAGAAGGGAGTGAGGTGGTTAAGAAGGTACCGTTGTGGAGGAGGATCGTGAAGAATTTTTAGATGTTGATTTGATGTTAATGATAATGAATTTGCCAGTGTTGGTATCAAATTGTAACTTTTGAAGGAGTGCTAAAATTTATCATCATAATCCTTAATGAAATGTAATCTATGATTCTATGGTAGGCTAGAACTGTCACTTCGATGCCAGTGTCTCGCTAACTCGTAATGGAGTGTGCAAAAACGCTAGTCAGAGGCGATAAAGATTTTAATTTGCAAAAAGATAGCAAAGATAGAAGTACACAGTGTACTGTGTTGTTAAACTCGGCGTCTGTAAAAACAGAATCCTTGAATGTTGAAACGTGGTATGAAGATCATCCTCACATCTTGTAGCAATGTGCAGCTCATTCCCCTTAGACATAGTTTCAACTCTCGAGCTTGCATCCAATATCTCTTGCAAAAGAACAGCAAAAAATATAGACATATAACAACAATACCCTGGCAGAAGAACAACAACAACAAATTTTCCTCGTAATGAAAGACTACATACTGCGCATGTACGGCATCGTAAGGCTCTCGGTAGGCGGAAAGTATTGGTATACACAACGGAGAAGCACAAGTTTTTTTGGGGGGGGGGCACGGCGCTAAAGATGCCTGTCGCCATATTGTAATCCTGATCTCCAAGGGTAGTTCATTGAAGTGCGGAAATGACTCAGATTCGGCTGGTTCTATGTGTCCAGTGTAATAATACTCTCTGGGTCGATGACTGTGGATCGCAAGCGATGGTGGTATATATTTTAACCCACACATGGGACATTCAAAGTCTGAGGGGTTGTATCACACTGAAAATACAGGTAAAAAAAACGCCATTATATGCACGAAGTAGCAATGACGGGTAAGCGAATGGAGCATTGAAGTTGGCGGATACCGACTTCAAATTACTTCGGTGACCAATTGGAGCTAGACAGCGAAGTCCACAACGACATTTGAATCAGCAGTTGATGGGTTTTGGCATGCATCACATTATTAAACACAAAAATCAAAAGCAGGCTGGTCATTAGGCTTTTAGGATACTTAACAAATACATTGACATTGTAATGAAAGGCACTTGCGCTAACGACCTAGAGGATAAATTCGAAAATAATGAACCTTTAGCTGCCACTTAAATTTCAGACAACAGATCATCAAACACGGATGCTCAAATCATACTGAAAGGATGTAAAAATAACCAAAGAGCGTTGAACGTACAGCCAGAACATCCAGATCAAGCGTCACAAAGTAAAATAGCCATGGCAAAACAGTAAACGAGAAGCGCCAGCACCAGAAATCAAATGGTAATATTTCCAATCAATTGGAGAGACATAAAGCGTGAAAGATCCCCCAATCTTGATATCCACGTAAAGCCGTCGTTGAGAGGGGCAATAGAACGTGAAATTGGTGAATGCTCAGTATAATCTTATTTCGCAAGCAATTTGTTACTCTTCATGTACTCAGCTTTCTTCACTTCAAATGCTGCTTTGGCTTGTTCAAGCTTTGCTTTCATTGATGTAGTTGTAACGATCATGTTCCTGATGACCGGCATCTCGTACTTTGGTGCTTCATACTTCGTACTACGGTATTCTTCTAAGATATCAAATCTGATCGATGCTAGACTTCGAAGCTGCGCAGCAAATTCTTGTTGTATGGATTGAGAGGACTCCTCAAGCTTCGGTTCGTATGGGCTTTTACAAAAACTTAGAGAAGCGTCGATATCTTGAAGATCAATGAATGAGAGATCGTCATGTCTATCAGGTGTATAGGCATATGCATTGTATAGGTATCGGCAAGTGACGAGTGTAAGCTCCTCGAGACTTCCTGCGGCAACTAGGTAATCATCAACAAACACTTCAAGGATGTACGGGTCCTGTAAATCCCACCACCACCATTCCGTATCGTACTCCTCATCAAGAGCAGTTACCGGAAGAGGTTCGGCAAATATAGCTAAGCGTTTCAAGTTTTCGATCCCAGGTATCCTATGAATAAAAGCTTCGCGGTGGCCAATATACAAGGTGTCGACGTCGAAGTTGAACCAAGTTTTGAAGGGTGACTCTAGCGAGGCGAAAGTCTGGGTATATCTCGTAGACGCAATATTGAATGACTCACGACAGACATACAAGGCTGTGACAGGACTCGATGATTCAAAAACATAGTCTGGTACGTGTGTAACTTCATGAGTCCGCCACAGCGTTGAAATTTTCCATTTCAAAATCCGGGTCGGGCGAAGAAACACAACCCATGGGCCGGGGAGCGATGCCTCCCACACCATGACCCTAATCTCGAGAGGCAGTTTCATGAAACAAGTGAACGTGGCCCTATCATCAAAGTCATCATTGTAGTAATTCGTAGGTCTTCGAGGACGGATAGAACTCTCGTGTTGAGGGAGTAAGCAATTTGGACATTTCGGAACCAAGATCTCGTATTCAGCATCGCAGTGCATGCAATATACAGCATGGGTATTGACATTTGACCTTAAGCTACGTTGCATAGGCAAAATAGGTTTGGGAGGCTTCGATTTTTTTGGCATGATTGAAGTATGCGATGGAAACGAATTTGTGATCTGATCTTTAATGAAGTGATTCGTTGAAATTCTGAAGAAAGATCCAGAGCTCTACGACTGCGCTACAGCCCGACTTTATAATTAGAAGAAGCCAAGACCAATTTTGAAGAAGAAATTTTCGCGGAATTGCCATAGTACTTCCCCCGCTGTGTGTAACAATAACCTTCAAACGAAAAGACAAACGCTCTGCGAATGTTTGGTGGCGCTTTATGTCAAGGTAGGACACATAATGCATGTAATCCTTGAATTTTGCATGGTATGGCTCAATTGAGAGAGTATAGGCATGCTACTGAATTCCATCATCTGCTGGGTAAGGATATCCCGCCAACTAATAAGCACATCTCAAAAGCAAGTCATAGTTTACTTCTATGGCTCGAGATCTCAAGTTGATCGTTTTATGGCTGACTTGGCCAATTGATCAAATTGATTGAAGAGCGATATGAGTACGAGCAATATCTCTTAACATCATGTAGAATAATATGTATGTCGGTATCAGTTGTCATGATCGAAGGGTTGTAGTTGCGTTATTAACACTTTCCTGAGGTTGAGAAAGATGAGTACATGCACGCAATACACGCTAGCGCCACGGAATCACGTGTATATCTACCCACACGTCGCAATAAACTACTAGGTAGAAATGTGGTTTTGAAGAGGGGGAAAAGATGAAAATCTTCTAATTTTCTTTGGGGGAGTATGATTTCCAGAACCATGCCATCTAATGTGAGCAGGAGGAATCTAGGTCACGTGTACCCCCTGATTTGATGCTCGTTGACACCTTCAGTTTCTTTACATCAGATCGAGTTGAGTTGAATGGTTGACACTGAATTGAAAATTCACAGATATTGATAAGTAGTTTTCGCGCGGTGCTAAAGCTCCCGTCCACGTGTTCATACATTTTTGGCTTTCAGGGTCAGGAATTTGAAAACAGTAGTGTAGAAGTAAATAATTTTATTACAGCTTCTTTCAAGACACAACAAAGAGATACAATAGAAACAATAAAACAAAGCCCAGCTCATCTCATCCATCGAAGCCTTCCCATTCATTACTCGTACTCCCACTTCAAACTATCAAGAAAATCAGAAAAAGAAAAGTCCCCGAACAATACAACTGAGAATTTCTGACATAACAAACTCCTGGATTCTCCAGAACTCTTTCTAGCAAGAAATTGTTCTAGATAGCTGCCTTGGCGAGGTTGTTGGCGAAGTTGTGGTCATTGAAAGGACAGTTGGCCTTTCCGAAGCTGGTGTTCTGTAAAGCTGTCTTGCTAACAGCTGGCAAGAAGTCATACCACATCATTGGCAAATCTCTGCCCAATGTGTTGGTGAACTGCAACTCGTGGTTGGTAGGGAAAGAGACATAGTATTCGACCTTCAATCTATCACCCTGGCGTTGGGGGTTGGTCGTCTTCTTCACACTTCCGTGACCAGATGCGGCGGCACCGATCAAGGTGGGGTTGCCGACTTCAGGGTTGTTGACCCAGACGACGATGTGCTCCCAGTCGTGACGATGGCCTCCAACAACGTTTCCGGCTGCTGGTTGATCCTTGGGGAAATCTGAAGAGGGTTAGAAGGTATGAAAAGAGTGGAGAGAATGGATGGTATACTTACACCAGGCGTACATGATACCATAGCGACCTCCAGACCAGCCACCTCGGACGTAGGTTTGACCTTTGCTCTGATCACGACAGCCGGCTGAGACATTTCCAGTATCTTGGAGTCCACCACTGCAGGATGTATTAGTAAAGTGATATTAGAAGGGAAAGGAAAAAGTAAGTTTCATACCTAGTGTTACCATTACCATCGACTGCACTGTATGGTTGACAACCATGAGCAATGTGAAGGAATGGCTCGAATCTCTTCAAGGTGTTACCCAAGGCGTTACCAGGTACGTTTTCTCCCCATGGGTTAATGGAGTCATGAGGAACGACGGCACGAGCTTGGATGGTGTTCTCCTCAATGGGAGCACCCTTGACTGCTGCAGCAGCAGCGAGGATAGAAAGGAATTTTGTGTTGGAGAAATACATATTGAATTAGATTGCTGATCTTAACGATTGTGGTGATTTGGAATGAATGAATGGATGAATGAATGAATGTGGAAGCTGATGATGATGCTGACGATGAATTGAAATAGAAGACATCGTCGATACTTATATACTATTTTGCTATCATCACTCGATGCATTCCATCCGCACAAGAAGTATATCCACCCAGACAATTCCCAGCAACATATTCTTGCATTGCCTCAATTCTACCTTCCAAGAGCCTCAATTCTTTCTTCAAGAGCTTCAATTCCGGTGTTTAACCATGCCGGGCTTTTTCCATTGCCATAACATCTCTCCAAGCAAAGATTTATCTCTCGTTGTCCACATTCTCTGACACTCACAATGACAATGTAAAGTACTCAACAATCTTGGCAATCACATCTTTACTAAAACCGTCCAACGTTGTATATAAATCTCTTGGCCTTTTCCGAATACGATATGCGATAACCCATCTCAGATGAGATATAGAAACACGTGAAATGAATGAGGCCCGTATCAAAATTTCACACCCATAAATTCGCTTGGCATCACAGTGGATTTCTGCTTTTGACCTTTAACCTTAAATGCTCTTAACCTTATTTTAGACACAAATCATAAATGTAAAATTATAGAAATTATGCTTCGAAGATGCAATTCTGACAATCCCAGATACATGTTTGTGGTGAAAAACTCAAAATCGTTGGAATACAGGGTTACACCTGTGCTGAATCGGTGGTTCGTCCAAAGCACCGACTATAGTTAGAACAAAGCAATTGTGTCCTCGGAGAAGCTGTAACTTTATAAACTCCGCATTAAATACTAAGGCTGTGGATGGATTTTCAATGAACCGGTACCTCAATTCGAAACCATAGTATACAACTCGAGCAATCAAGATCCAAACCACCCATCACAAACATAGAGAGAAACAACCTTCACCCCTTCTTCAACAAAACAAAAAGCTGTCGGAAATGCGGACATTTTTCAATTTCCTCTGGATATTGATCAACAGGAAACACCACATTATAAATCCACAACAAACAATCCCCATATAATTCTCTTATTTGTTAATGATTGAATCAATTCGCTACCCATTTCTTAAGCTTCCGCATGACATAACTCATACCTTCATCCCCACACCCGAACCTAAACATATTAATCCAACCATTTCACCAATGTTCGAATTTTCGCTTAAGCACAGCTTCCCCCTCTCCTTCCTCGACAGATCATAATCTTCGGCAGACCAGTACCGGTAAATCACCATCTACTTATTTCTCCAAGAAAACATCGTGCCTGCCAAGATCATGCTTAACTGTGATCCACCGTTTGAGTCGTCGTTGTCTGGGTCCCATTGACTCTCTCGGTACTTGATTGCCCGGATTTCGAGAGCTTCCATGACCGTTACTACCGAATAGGAAAAGAAATCCTAAGTAATTTCGTTCACTGAAAGAAAAACCTGCTAACAGATTCAAGGCATTATCATCGGCGTAGAATACTCACGCCATAGTCTTCCTCGGACGACATATTCCTCGGACTATGTATTAATTTTTTATGGGACTGCCTTCTCTCCCACGCTGGAAGATGATACGAGTAATGACAATACACTTTTATCTCCAGTAAACAACTCACGAAGGTGGGATTGAGAGCCAAGTATGGATAGCACTAGGTGATCATGGATATCTAATTGTATATCGTATTGCTGTGGCCATCAAGCTATCGAAAGATCTTTGGGCAGTTGATGGAAAAAGGGAGTGAAACTATTCCCATCTCAGATGAACTTAAGCATAATTTTGAGAATACAAGAAAAGGAAAACTCTCTCTCGATACCTCTTCCCTGAGAATCACACAATCAGACGTTCCAGATCTCAATTCCAACCCTGAAAACAAGAACTAACTTTGAAATTGAATAAGATGGCTAACTGCCAAGGTGATTTTGCAAAGTTCTAGCCCTATTGCAAATTCTTCAGGTTCTCAAGCCACTCAATTTCCAATCCCCATCAGTCTCGATGGCAGAAATATTCCATGAAGCATCTTCTCCCCTTTCTCTTTTCTTCATTTCATGTTCATTCTTCTTGACTTGATATTTTGCTGCTGCTTCCTCCAACTTCATCTTCATCGCCTTCTCCATCATGGTTCTGCATTCAAACATGGATATCTCAACTGGAGCTACACTGTCGTTCGCAGCAGCTTCTTACAGTATCAAAACTTTGAATGTTTGCTAAGCTTGATCTTATCTTGATACTATGAGAACAATATTGATTGCGGAAGGATTCTTGCTTTCGTTGTAGTGTCCTTTCGATAATGGGATCGTATGAACTCTCATATATGGCCAATGATGTGGTAGTGTTTGGTAAGTCAATAAGTGCGAGATTATCATAGACAGTCAAGGGATGACGCTTATTGACGAAGATAACATTGGCCATACTGCCACGATATAACATGTAGTACAACCAATTCCTAAACGCGAACTCACGCATTGAAAAGTTTCTGATATGATGAGAATATCCATATGTTTCTTTGGCATGATTGAAAACAGCAAGATGTTTGGCTTTCTGAAAATCAGAAGACCAGCTCACACAATTCATCTCTACTTGTAAATGTTTTGTAATTGGTCCACCATCGAGGTAAAGAGTACTGATTACCGACAACAAAATTTAACCATGTCTGGGAAACAGATTCAATACTCCTATCAAAGACCTGCTTGTACTCTTCCATCACCACCATATATGCTTTGTAATATGCACATGCTATTTGAATGGTACTGGGTTACTCGTATGCAAAACTTCTTTCCCATTTTGTAGTTGGAATAATCGACATTGTAGATGAACGATACGTGGTTCTGGTAAAACTTCCTTCCAAATAAGGTATCTCAATTTCTCTGGCAAAACAAGCAAAAATGATAAACGAACGAGTATTAAGTTCTTCTTTGTTGGGATATTAGTCCGAAACTCGTTTGAGAACAGGTATATCCATACCATGCCAAAGCAAACACGCTGGACAGCATACTGAGGGAAGTACACGCTCGGTATCTCGATGAATACGCTAGATTACATGAGTACTTGGGTCTACTGAGCTTCTATATTAACCAGCTCCACCAGTGGGTGTGCGGACTGACGGGACAGTACAGAAATGGACTTGTGAATATCTCTTGATATATCAAATCATTTATTTTAGAACTTTCTAAAATCATTAATTAGAAATAGAATAATCAGAATATGAATTCTAATATCAAACATTCGAAGAATAAATTTACTAAGAATATCGAAAGTCAGGAAGTATTCTGGTAGTCTGCGTACCCATTGGTGGTCCAATGCCCACTGGACAAAAGCCAGGTGCATAATGCGTTGTTTCAAGCCAATTCATGATGGCCACAGGACGTAGCTATATGGGATCTCGAGACTAATATTGTCTGTTTCAAGGGAACAATAGCTACGAGTCCGAAGAAAACTAAAGAATTTATCTTGAAAGAGGGGTACGACTAGACTACACCGCCAAAGAAAAAGAAACAAAAGATCAACATCATCTTACCGAGAAGCAATGAGGTAGGATTCTAGCTATGTAGATAACTCAGGATGCCATGCGATGATTGGCTAATTGCTTCGAAATCATACAAGTTGGACTCTCGAGATACGGGGAGTAGGAGTGTGTCTGGGTAGTCAAAAACGATTACATTATTAAACGGAAATTAACGTTATTCTTTCTTCATTCAGATTCAAAGCTACGAAGAAGAAGAAGGGAATGATAATTAGATGCTACATGATAAATATCAAGTAATATCATTCTGCCATGCCAAAGTTTAGCCCCGCCCCCGCATACATCATCACCACTAGGAACTAGTCGACCGATAACGGGGTATGGAGTCTGTTTCTCCACCCCCCTCTTTTCATCATTTTGTGTTTCTGCAACATCAAGTCTCAAGTAGCAACAATAAACACCCCTCTAAAATTATTCATTATACAAGAAATATTGAGAATGACATATGGAGTACATCACGAGTAGTTCAACGACCCACAACTCTGGTTTCGAAGAATCCACTGCTGCGAATCCAACGAACCAACTAATTTCATTCCGCAGGTTACACTCTGGCTTCGACGAATATAACACAATAACAAAACTCTACTTCTGAAAATATCCACTGTATATTTGATAGCCTCTTCTCGGTCTCTAGTTTGATTTCATATATCCTACATCCAATCGCCAACTCTGTTTGGTACAAGCAACGCTCTATATTTAGCTTTGACTTCGACTTCCACTCTCAAGATTGAACACTAGTCACTTTACTATTCCCAAATATTGGTACACAAAATATCAGATCCGCCACCTTTCTCTCACTTCCGTGACTCGACACCAGAAACCAGACTGCTGCTCTGAGAAGAAGTTCCTCAGCCTCGTGTTGTATCACTCCAGCCATGTGATAAAAAAGCAGATTATTCGCCTCATTGCAACCCAGAATAGATATAAATTCATATTCATACACACTGGACGCGGAGCTAAATTCTACTTCTTTATGTGTGTGTGAGGTGTACAATATCGCTCTTGAATATCATACTAAGATATTTCAATCTTCAGAACTAGGAGTCACCTCCAGCTGCTCATATACTATTGAGCTTTGACACCAATGCCATATACTTAATTTGATTTGCAGGAATAACAATTGCATAGCTCTGAGATGTAAATAAGATGGATATCATTCCCTGTATTCACCGCAATAAGCATTTAGCTTTCTCTACAAAAGCAGAATTCTCGAAATGCTAGACCTATACACTTGCCATGTTAATCTCCTTGGAAATAAACGTGGAGATACTAACACCAGCGCATCATTGACACGAGAAAACCCACTTCGATAATCTCATGTTGATTAGCCTACTAATACCAAAAGCCACTAACTCATCTTCCAGCCACAGTAATAGTATCAAAGCAAGAAATAGAACTTTTTTTCTATACAGGACACGTACAGAGAAGAAATTCCGTAGTATGCTTAGGAGATTGGAAATGTAAGATGGGGAGATCATACACGTGAGACTCTCTGTATTCAAAATACTAATAATTATCGAGAATAAGATTATTGCGACTTGACTTGTGTAAAAAGTTGAAACTCGATATAGCTCAGGTATAGTGTGAATGGAAAAGGAAGAGTCGAAGATGGGGTTTGGGATGATGGATGATTTGTATCTTGTGTGATAGCATTTACCTATTTTTTGGGGGGGGGGATGAAATGTGATAGAATAAAGTAGGAGAGAGGATTAGAAATATCATCGCGAGTGATTTTTTATTCTTGAAGATCTTTCCAAATGCGGGAGATAATTTTGTATTATTGGTAATTGGGATAGAAATCTTTCATTTACTCGAAAAAGGAAGTCTGTTGGCACTTGCTATCAGATCCAATGATATTGTAGGAATTTTAAAAGGCGGTTATCGTATAGGAATAAAGAAGGGAATATATCCCAGGAACTTTGGCTAGTTTTTGTAGGAGGAGGGCAGAGCATGCTGGAAGTTATTCGAGGGAATCATAGAGATGCTTGCGGGTGTATATTATGTCTCATGGAGAACAATGAGTATACGAAGACTACAAGCATCCATCGCCTTTGGATCTTGCCTGCTTCAAATTCCATAGACTGGGGAAACAAAGTAAGAATCTTCGATAACTGTATCAAAATTTTTATTTCATTTGCTTAATTCGACTTTCTAAATTTATATCCTTCCATCATTCCTCCTGATCTCCGTTCCCCTCCTCCTCTCTTTCTTCTCTCCTCTCTTCTCCTCCTTCCCTCTATCTCTACCCCCATCTCCCGCACAATCATCCCCCTCCACCCCCTCCAACCCAAACGTAACCATAAAACTCGACCCCCTACTCACCGCCCCCAAACACACCCTATCCCTCGCCACGCTAAATCCCAACTCCCCAAAGCCTCCCGCCGGCCCCAACATCTCCTTCATCTCATTCAATGCCGAAGCATCAATAATTAACTTCCAATCCAATTTTCGCTCCTGAGTGCCCTTTTCTGAACTCAGACTTTCGCTTCGTTGACGGGATAGCTCGATGATTTGTTCTTTCTTTTGGTTGTGGTTTTCATCGGCTGATGGCGATGCGTCACCACCATTTAGTAATTGAGCATTCGACGATTGAGAAAGCTCAAAATCATGACTCCAATCGATCATAAACATGAACTTATAAATGTCCCTCGTCCTTCTCCCCATGCTTCTCAACATTCCCCGAAAATCAGAATCTCCTCGTAGCTCCCCCAAAAACGGAATTATCGTGTCCATCACCCATTGAGATACTTGCGAAAGAAACCAAGAAAATATCACTTCCAGCACGAGAAGTTTTGCAAATCGGTAAATGGGGGATTCGTCGCCCGTGCTAAAGGCCCAGTAGTGAAGATTGTAGATGGTAGAACGCCATTCGAGATAAGTGTGGGTGGTTTCGGGGGTGGAGAGAAGAGATACGAAAGTATTTAAGAGAGATATTAGGAGGGTATTGAGGAGAGAATGAAGGAGCCAGAAGAGTGTGATGAGGAGGTATGATTCGCTGGGAGAAGGTGCTTGGATTTCTGCTGTGGAATTTTCGCAATGTGAGGAGCGTGAGGGTCGGAGGGATTTTTCATCTCGATGTCGAGATCGATTTTGAGGTTGATGTTGATGTTGATGCAACACTTTAAAAAGGAAATATTGAATCCCAATCATCCAAAACCAGGCAAATAAATTTTCAAATAGAAAACTCGTAAAGGCGAGATTGAGAGGTATAGATGAGATGACTTCGCTTTGGTGTTCGAGATCAAGACCCTGTAGTTCTCTGAGCGAAGAGTCGTCCATCTTGAATAGAATATCTAGGTGAGTGGTGGACTTGAGATGAGATGGATTCAAATACATAAGTATGTCTAAAAGAATGTGAGATCCCAATGCTCCAAGTAGAGGAAATTGAACGCGTGAAGATTAATAATAAAACAAATAAATATCTCTATAGAGAAAAAAACGGAAAAAAACAAAAGACAAACCTCATGATATTTCTATAAAATAAAAATACCTTTGATGTTACATTCCCTGCCATCTACCAATATAAAATCCAAACCCTTATCCACCAACCCACCCATCTATACCGACCGGTACATATAAATACATCAAAGCCAAGCCTCAATTAAACTCAACACATCTCCTTCCCCTTAACACAAAACTGCGCAGCACAGCGCAGCGTAACACACCGTTGAACGACTCCTCCAAAGCCATTGACCAATTTCACCGGCAATCAAACACGTTCTACTCAGCCCTAACCAACAACACACTAGTCCCAAAACATACCTCCAATCCGCCAAATACGCTTTACGTATACCCCCATTCTAACACGACGTATCGAATACGCCTGTATTACCGCACTCCACAAATGTCTCCATAATTCTTTACGAACCAACCAATGACTATGCAGACAATACGAAGACGGGCACTATACTTATGCACGTGGTTTGTGCTTCAGGGGTTCGATTGAAAAGTGTGAGAGCGAGATGAGAGTGCGAGGTATGCGAGATGTGCTATGCGAGCTACGAACTGGTACCTCGATGCGATGGGTGAGCGAAAACGAGAGCGAGAACGAGAAATGAGGAAAGAAAGATGGAGGATGGAGATGGGAGGGTATCTGTCTATTTATTTATTTACTTACTTATTTGAGGATTGCTTCTTTTGGTACTTTGTTGCTCGAGAGTCTGTTCGCTACGAGATCACGATATCGCTACATTAAATAAACTTTATACGTAGGTAACCTTGACGGAAAATCAAGGGATAAACCATCTATTTATCCGTATATATAATATTACTTCACCGAAAACAGTATCCAACACCTCTCCCCCCGAAAAGATATCGCAAACAAAATCCCTCATCCAATATTTCCTATTCATTAACGTTCCTCGAATTTGGCGTTCATTGCAGACGTAAAACTTAATCACATCACATCACATCACGCGTCAAATCTTCTGCATAAAGAGGCTGAGACCGTCGACTTGATATAACCTGTCACACCTATTTCACTTATCATACCTCTCACCCAGTCATTCAGCCTCATGCATTTGAGAACTGGTGAGCCGGGATTCGATAATAAAAGACTTGGGAAGAAATTTCCTATTCAAATGTCGACGTACATACGCCACTATCAATGGAGCCCATGAGCCATGAGTCTTTCGAGAAACACGGACAGGAAAAAGGTACATCCAATTCTCCGCTTAATTACAAGCAGAGGTGCTCATTCAAGGGCGCAATTTAATGGTATGATCAGACTGATCTAGAGAAACAGAGGTAAGAGTACCAGCTAATTAATCGGAATTCCGTTCATACATTTTGACTCGATCCAAAAAGTTTAGGACAGTGGAAACAACGAGGTATATTGTGATCTAACTATTCGTAGTTTTTCTTAGGCATCCAGCTCGAAACGTAGCATCGAGGTATATACAAGCTTGCTTAGATCCTCCTCGTCTTCCCCATCATCTTGACTATACCTCCATTTCAGTCCCTATTCCTCACGCACGACTAACATCCGGTAACGGCTTCTCCTTGATATCCTTAATCAACGATCTCGAATTCGCATTATTCTCAAAACTCAACTCAATCAAATCTCGCACCTCATCTTTCGAAAAGTACAAACTAAGATGACTCTCAAACCAAAGATACCTGATATCCTTCAAATTACTCTGTAGAACTTCACTCAGGAATTGCATTTTTAGCCAATCCCCTGCATAAGTTCCAATTTCATTTTCTTTGAATAAAGATTCGAGAGCATCAACTTGTTGAATTAGCGCTGCTATTCTTTCAGCGTCATCCACTCCCAAGTCTGTGAGTTCAAAAATATCGTTGATGATTTTAGTAGCTACCGTGTTGACCAATGTACCAACGGCCGATGCCCAAGTTGAAGATGGAAGTATTTCTTTCCAAGAGGCAGATTGTTGATTGATATGACCGATAACAGCACGAATTGCGTTCTCGCTGTCATTATATACAAAATTTTGAGAACCTAAGTAAAGTCAACAACTGCACAAAATAATATCTATTTATACATACCACCAAGTAAATCGTGTAAGATTGTCCTCTGTGTATCCATTTCGTTTTTATAAGCTCTCTTTCCAAAGCTTTCAAGAGGTCCAATCTCTGAATCAATATTGACAAGAGTCAAAGCACGGGGGGGTATGTCTTTTCGTAGATGCCATTCTTTCGAGAAACTTTTCAATTTATCAACCAGCCATGTAGCATCGTTGTAAGCAAACCTAGATAACATCAACGAGAATGTAATATGGAGAGTGCAATGCCAAACTCAGGACTTACATATTTCCTTTTGGATCATCGACATAGTAACATGGAGATACCGCACGATACATTGCTAAAATCAAGGTAGGAATCTTGGACAAAGCACCAGCTGCAGGTGATACAGGAAGAGCTTCGCGTCTGTGTAATGTCGATGAGTGATTAGCAGGAATTTGACTTGGCTTAAAGGTGTCATGTACGTACTCTGGCTGCATCAACTTGGCGCCATCTTCATAGATAGTGACAACGTGATTAAATATTTTCAAAGGAATAGAAGATGTCCAATACTTTTCTGAGAGAGTGAGGTTTCGCTTCTCTGCTGGATCATTTAACGTGGTAGGACTAGTAGGACGATGAGGAGTCCTTAGGGCCCTCTGTGTGTCAGGGACTTCGTCGGTAGGCGTTTCGACGGCAACTTCATTATCATCGCCCCAGCCCCATGCATCATCTTCATCTACTTGAAGAGTATTTGGATCAGGAGCAATGGACACTGAGCTTGCCCTTCGTTCCTCGTCAAAAGAAGCTCGGCTTCTTGTGATAGGTTGAGTTTCTTCCTCTTCGTCCTCTTCACCCCAGCCCCACTCATCTCTCACAGTCTCACCATTTGAAGTGACATGCATACCGTCATCCCTGGTCACCATACGCATTTCCACTCGTTTAGCTTCAAGAGGCTGGCCAACGCCTAGCAGTAGACGCCATTAGTATCAATACATAGAGGATTAATATAGGATTTCTATGAGGAGATGAAGAGGTGAGGTGAACATACCAAGGGCTAAAGCATTACGAACTCGGTCCAGAGATGTTTCTCGCTTCTTAGTCAACCAAATTCTAGCGGCACTGGAAACCCATTCATCGAATCTTTCTGCTCCTGGCCATCCTAGTGCTCTCAAATTATCGGCAAATTCACTTGTACGACCTAACGCCTTTTGGTAATCGTCCATATCGTCTAGGGATGTTGGTACAGATGACTCTAGCCATGTTCCGATTATTATTTCAGTTAGATCAGGCACCATAGCCCTAGATAAGGCTTCGACCATTGTCTTGGGCAAGTTCTCGTCCAAAAAGCGAATGATGTCTAAGATGTCCTTGAACAAAGATTTTATGCTAGTATCTGAATGATTCTCAGTAATACGCAAACTGTTATTCTCAATACATATCTGGAAAACAGTAGGTGATGATTCCAGGCCAGTACGAGGTCGTATAATTGTTTCAGACAATTGCTCCCATAGATCTTTGCCAAACTTGTCAAGCTCTTGAAACCTTTCCAACCCAATCGCAACATCATCTAAAGATGTTAAAATACCGTCGAATCTCTTGTGGATCGTAATAGAAGCTTCTTTGGGTTGAATATTTATCAATGATTTCCGGATCTCACTGAGTTGGTCATTCAAAGAATCCTTCAACTCATAATATCGTGTATCCAGGAGCCGGACCGCCCTTACAGTAGTTTCCGCTGGAATTTCTGCAATTTGATGACCCGCAACATCGAGTGATTTTAAGGCTTCATGAATTTCTTGCCTGTCCGACTGTTCCACAGCTTTGTCCAGGGAATCATTCGCACGCTTTAGGGATTGTGCACATTCCAGTAAGTGTGCATTAAACTCAATCTCCTTCACTAAAAGTTCAACATGATTTTCATGGTTGTGTACATCGGTAACTCGAGATTCGTCCGCTTCTGCTTGTTGAACGACTTCATTCGCCAATTTCCTTGACTTGTCGATATCGTCCTGGAGGGCTTGGGCGTGTCGTATCCATTTGTCGATATCGGCAGCGGAATCTCTACTGATTTGACGAACTTCAGTCTGGATGATACATAGTCAGTAAACAGAATAGTGGGCTGGTAGTGAGAACGAAGCAGGTAATTTTTGAACACACCTCGAGAGATAATTTAGCCTCACCCAAAGCTTCTATAGCTAGCGGAAGAGCTTCATTCCCGACCGCAGATGCGGAGACTTCCTCACCCGGAAACTCTCCATTTGATGCAAAACCAATGAGAGTTTTACTGAGTTGATCAACTGCTACTGTCGATGCCATGCTGTCAAAGTCTTTGGAGTTTAAATTTCAATTGCTGGCAATCTCAACGTGTCGGATACTTCAATCAGCGCAGAGCCGTTATTCCTAATAAGCTTTCTGAGACGACGAAGACTTAAGGGTGTGAAACTCATGTAGGTACCAAGTAGTTATCTGAACGTCACTACCATTTTTCTTAGAACATGGTCAATGAGATATTATGACAGAGTGGAACCAGAAGCTATGGCATAATCATCTGATGACTAAGAAGTATGATATCAAGCGCGCGGTTAAGCTGATGCGTTAAGGGTAAGGGTGGGTTATCACCCAGTGATCATTATCTAGGGCGCCTATTCATTCCTTCGTTGTAAGGCTATTAACTTTATATTTTTATATTGTTCATCGTTCAACCTATTCATCCACCGGTACCTACTTTTTCACCAATATCTTGGCCTTTCTCTATTTTGTGAAGAAACTCACAAGTTTCAAGGACATACCTAAATAAGAGGCGATACATTTCATTATTTGCCTCTCTATCTAGTTGGAGGCTACTTCTCGTCTTCCCTGGCGACCTCAATTCGCCAGTTTTCCCGTTGGACCAGGCTAGGATCCCAAATTAATCAACAAAGGTACGACAATACTTGCCAAGAGTACCAGATTTCTTTTTTTTAAACACGTCGTTCTCCCTATTCTTTAAGTCTTTTTCCAAAAGATCTTTGTCCCCTTTAGAATAGTATCTTTGTTGTTTTTTCTGTCTCAATCATTTTCATGGCGGGGTACAATCTCCCCCGCCAATTTTGGTATATGGCATTTGCTATTATTCCTTTACTTGCTGTTGTGCTTTACCAAGCTGTGGATTTATCCTGGTATGCTTTACTGCGCTATTCCAATTGATTCTACACAACCTCTTATTCACTACAGTCCGGCTTTGAAACTCTAGTGGTTTCCAAAGACTTTGTTGTGTCTGATGCAGACTGTAGCTTAATTCTACAATCATTGAACTATTTCAAGGCGAAGAGTTGTAGTTTTCTTCCCGTTATTTTTCGAATATATCTCGCGCTTTTTTCTTCAAACTTGACACATGACTTTTTGTGGATGTTGAAATTTGTTTGATCAACCTCAATCTAACAATATTCCAGGTACTCTTCTCGCAAAGAGCTCCTCAACTTTTGGAAACCCAACTCCTTCATAAAGATGCCAAGTCAAACGAAGAAAACTTATTTCCGTACGGTGCAGAATTTCAAAACTGATTACGCCCCTACCAACATTACCCAATATGTCTCGGAACGTACTGGAATGAATGTTGTTGTGGTTGATCAGAAGGGACCTCAAGTTAATGGGTATTTTGCATTGGCTACGGAAATTTTCGATGATTCTGGATCACCACATACCTTGGAGCATCTTTGCTTTATGGGATCAAAAAGCTACCAGTATAAAGGCTTACTCGATAAACTTGCCACTAGAGCTTACTCTAATACTAATGCATGGACTGCTACGGATCATACTGCCTATACATTAGAGACAGCAGGATGGGAAGGATTCTCTCAAATTCTTCCTGTTTATCTTGAGCATTTGATCTTACCAACACTTACCGAAGAAGGCTGTTACACCGAAGTTCATCATGTTGATGGTGAAGGTAACGATGCAGGTGTGGTGTATTCAGAAATGCAAGGAATTCAAAATACGGGTTCTGATATCATGGACCTCCGTGCTAGGCAACTTCTTTATCCAGAAAACATTGGATTTCGTTATGAGACTGGTGGTTTAATGGAAAACTTGCGTATCTTAACCCCAGAGAGAATTCGTGCATTCCACAAGGAGATGTACCAACCTAAAAACCTTTGTCTCGTTTTGATTGGTGAAATCGATCAGAAGGAATTGCTTGAAATATTAGACACTTTTGAGGAAGGTATCTTGGATGATATTCCATCTCCAACTGCTCCATTCAAGAGGTAAGTGTTCAGGTTCGACTACCAGTAAATAATATTCTAATCCATATAGACCATGGGTGGATTCTGCTCAACCACCACCGCTTACTAAAACCATAGTAGAGACTGTATACTTCCCAGAGGAAGATGAGTCAATGGGAGAAATTTGGGTTGGTATGTTTGGCCCTGATTGTAAAGATGCTGTCGAAACAGGTGCTCTTAATGTTCTCCTTGCATACCTCGCTGGATCTTCTGTTTCGATTCTTGAAAATATCATGGTTGAGAAAGAAGAGCTTGCGAGTTCAATTTCATATTGGTGGGATGCGAGACCAAATTCAGTGATTTGGTTTCAACCAACTGGAGTAGAAACTGAGAAGCTTGCATTTGTAGAGAAGCGTCTGTTCGAACTTCTTAGAGAGGCCCTAGACAAACCCCTAGATATGGCATACATGAAAAATTGTCTGGAAAGAGAACGCAGACAATGCAACTTCGAAGCCGAAAGCTCTCAGCGTTTCTATGCTGAAGCCATCATCAATGACTTCCTTTTCGGTAACAGAGATGGTTCTACTTTGAAGGATTTGAAATCACACGCAGAATTCGATACACTTGATAAGTGGAGTGAGCAACAATGGAAAGATTTTTTGAAGAAATGGATCGTCGATGCACCTCACGTTTCTTTACTCGGAACTCCTTCAGAAGAGATGTCGAAGAGAATCAAGAAAGAAGAGGAGACCAGAGTTGCAGAGCGAAAGGAAAAGTTAGGGCCAGAAGGGCTCAAGAAATTGGCTGATAAGCTCAAGGCAGCAATTGCTAAGAATGATGCCGAAATACCTGCTTCACTTCTACAGAAGTTTTCCGTTCCTGGAACCGATTCAATCCACTTTCACAAATCAACCACCGCTAGATCTGGTTTGGCCAAGAAATTGGGCGCGCCTACCAATGAAATTCAAAAGGTCATTGATTCGCAAGCATCCGAATCTCCATTGTTCTTACAATTTGAGCATGTCCCAACAAACTTCGTTCACTTGTCAATGCACTTTGGCACTTCAGAGATCCCTCTGGAGCATAGACCACTGCTCAGTTTATTCATCGACAATTTTTTCGATACACCTATTCTTCGGGACGGAAAGAGAGTAGAATTCGAGCAAGTCGTCACAGAATTGGAGCATGACACTATTAGATACGAAATGAGAGGGGGCTCTAGTCTTGGTGACGCAGAAGGTCTTATGATTCAATTCAGAGTTGAGCGAGAGAAGTACGAAACAGCTATCGAATGGATCCGCACCATGATGTTCGATGGTATCTTTGATGCTACACGTCTCAGCACCGCAGTTACCAAGATCCTCGCCGATATTCCCGACAACAAGCGCGATGGTAATGGTATGCTTTATACCGCTGATGGTATGCTTCACATGTCCAACGAATCGAGCATGAAAGCAAGGACTACTCTTGTGAAGTCAGTATATATGAAGCGTCTCAAGAAGCTTCTCAAAAAAGAACCAGAGACTGTCATCGGCTGGCTCGAATCTCTTCGCAAATCTATTTTTAAATTCAACAACATCCGAGCTCTCGTCGTTGCAGATATTAATAAGCTTCCATCCCCAGTACAAGCTTGGGATCCACTCATTTCTTCCCTCGATAAACCCACTCCCGAAACAGATCTCCTTCCCATCCGCAAACAACACACACTTCTTTCCCATGATGGAAAAAATCTTGGCCAAGCAGGAGCTATCATCATCCCAATGCCTACAAGCGACTCATCCTTCCTACTAACGAATTCCCGTGGTCCAAGTTCCTACACTGATCCTCAACTCCCTGCTCTCCGCGTCGCTCTATCTTTCCTACGCGCTGTCGAAGGCCCCTTGTGGACAGCTATCCGTGGAACAGGTTTAGGATATGGATCTTCATTCCATAATGATCTTGATACCGGATTTGTCCAATTTAGTGTCTACCGTTCTCCAGATGCTTTCCGCGCTTTTGCCGCTGGTAAGAAAATCCTCGAGGAATACATCTCAGGAGAGAAGAAAATGGAAGACTCAGCATTAGAAGCGGCTATTAGTGATATAGTGGTTGAAGTTGTCAATACACAAATCACAATGGATCAAGCTGGGCAAGATAAATTTGTCAAAGGGGTTATGAAGGGATTACCTGAGAATCATAATGAGGAATTGTTGAGAAAGGTTAGGGATGTGGGAAGAGAGGAGATTAGGGAAGTTATGAAAGAAGTTTTGTTGAAGGCTTTTGAGCCGGGAATGAGTAATGTTATGGTTACTTGTGCACCAATCATGGAAGAGGTATGTTTTTTTTCCTTCTCCCTTCTCGACTTACTCTCATCATTCCACACTACCCCCTCCTACCCAACTCACCTGTTTCTCGTTCTTCAACCAATCCTAAAACCATAAACACCAAAATATTAACACATATTCCCATCAAAAAGGCAATAGTAAAGAACTTTCAATCCCTAAACTTTAAAACACAAGTCCGCACCCTCGCAAGCTTCGAAGATGATTACGGCTTAGCAGTCCCGGAAGACGATGAGGATGGAGATGAAGATGAGGACGAGGATGAGGAGATGGAAGACGAGGAATCTGGCAGTGAAGAGGATGGCGAAGAGGATGAGGAAAGTGATGTGGAGATGAAAGATTAGCGTCCTGCATCATGTGCTAGCATAGCTTGATTAGACATGCAGCTGCAGTTGAGATATCTTAGAAAGTAAAATCGAACAGGCAGCAGACATTATTGTCGAGCTTGGGCTTGAGTTTCTTTAGATGTACATTGAAGAGTCTTGATTCTGCATTAGTATCCATGTTTAACATTCGTGTCAGTATTGATTCGTATTATTCGTGATATCCATCGAATGCACTTCGCACACAACCATCATATAGATGATAATCCGGATTCTGGATTACACTTCTCCCAATCATTCAACAAAGAATAAAGATCGCGGTACACATTACATAGGCACTAAAACCGAACTCCACTTTCCCCAAGAATGGTTGATAAACACCGAGTCAAAATGAATATATAGTCAGGTTCGATTCCGGCTTCCTTTTTGTACACCCTTTTAGTTTCAGATAAGCCACAGGGCCAAAAAGAGCTAGATCAATTACAGTTAGTATATAATCTTTGTCACTATTTGAGTCTCAGGTATCAATCGCCGCCTTTGGCTGGCCTGATTTGAGGCCCTGCTGTTACGCCCCACACGTGACTATGGATGAGAATCGTGGTTAGATAAAACATTGGTGACAGCCTGCGGCTCACACGAAGCCTTCGAAATTAAGAAATGGACTCACGAAGACGGCGAAAACACAGGCTATATCCTGCTCAGCCTAATATTGGGCTAGCAGCAAAAATGCCATCATCCTCCGTAAAGGTACTGCCAAGTTTGCCAGTCTAGTTCATCATAGTTACTCCCTTAGGAGTAGGCTATTCTTATATTGTTAAAGGCTTGATCATATTCCTTTTGTAGATAAAGATAACATCGCTTAGAACTAGTGGTTCTCTATGATGTTAAAAAATGAGGGACCATACTAACACTTTATACATAGCGGCCGATATGCGATATATGTATTAGGATTCTACGTGCATTCAAATTGCCTATTCACAAGTGGAATCAAATCAATCTCGGAACGACCAAGCAAGTATTTCTAGACAGTGAATGTTCTGCGCACAAAAATTTCATTATGAAATTTCTTCCAAATTGGTACCAAAAAAATCTCAATGGGTTCCATATCGAGAAATTATATGGACAGCATTGCGTGAAACTAATCGCAGAATCCTGGGACAATCCATTATCAGATTTAAGATCTCCTGACTTGGCCCTTGTACGGAGAAGAGTTAAGAACCGTTTTGTAGGTCATGGAAAGATATTGAACCGCTACTGGATCAACACCAGGGAACTCCAGCGATGGAAGAACGATTGCAACCAGAATCACAACAATAGTTGTCAAGTGCGGCCAGCTATTAGCCATCTACCAGATGTCATCCCGGACTGGCTTATTGACACTAGGCGTCAATGTCTAATTCGTGCTCGGCCCGAACTACCTTACTTTGCCCTAAGCTACGTTTGGGGTGGGATAGACTTTTTCAAGGCTTTAGAAGGTAACATGCAGCAGCTCCAATGCGAGAATGCTTTCTCTACTATTAGAGGAGCGCGTCAGATACCCCAGACAATTAAGGACGCGATGGCACTTGTAACGCTGCTTGGAGAGCGCTATCTATGGGTTGACTCGCTTTGTATTGTTCAAGACAACGAATCCTGCAAAAGGGATCAGATCAATAAGATGGCGGCCATATTCGAAAGGGCAAATGTAACCATCATAGCAGAAGGCCCAAATCCTCTTTACGGCTTACAGGGTCTGCATAGGGTATCACGGCCAAGGAATCTCCCTCAGTCCGTTTGTGAGCTTCAAAAGGGCATAAAAATTATTGAATCTCGACGACCTAAGAGATTAGGACAATCTATATGGTATCAGCGAGGTTGGACGTTCCAGGAACATCTGTTTTCCCGTAGAAGGATTATATTTTATGAGGGAACTGTCCGATGGGAGTGCGACGGCGGTATCTGGTACGAAGGCCTTGGTCAACCTTTCAAAGAGCACCTTCCACACCCCACAATCAGAAACCACCAATGGCTGTTCCAACTTCCCTATCCCGACCTCGAACAATACAACGAGCTCGTTGCTGCTTTCAACGTTAGGCAGCTCACACACCCACAAGATATTCTGCGTGCGTTTGCGGGTATAACATCCTCACTCAGTAGTAAATTTGAAGGAGGATTTCTGTGCGGCCTTCCTGTCCTATTCTTTGATATAGCGCTTCTTTGGCGGCCATTTGGCCCACTCAAGCGCAGAATTTCGTCGGACCCAGCGACTCAAGCTTGCATACCAAGCTGGTCATGGGCTGGATGGCAAGGTGAGATCGATCAGAAAAGTTGGCTTCCTGGTTACGACTACATAGCACGTATTGACTCAAATTATCGAATCACACCTCTTGTTAAATGGTATTGCCACGAGCGGGAAAAGTCGGGGAAAGCGCGAGTTGAAAGCACAGCGTTTAAATATCGTAAGACGTTCTTCGGCCAAGATACGGAGCCTCCGCCAAACTGGACTAGATACAAATGCTATCCCAATGTACCAAGGGATGCTGGTTCCATAGTATCTTTTGATGGCTACCCTTCTGACGGCTGCGCTTTACCTCATTACGCTTACAAACATGATTCTGTCCCTGAGTCTTTCTGGTATCCTATTCCCCTTTGTAGTGAAACGCAAGATCATTTGCTCTGGCCTACGGCGCCATTTCTGTCATGTAAAGCAAAGATGGCGTGGTTTTATCTAGGCGAGAAAATTTCACGCGCTCACATGTCCTTCTCAATTCGCGACCTGGACGGATCATGGGCGGGAGCTATTCGCTTGCATGAACGCCTACCCAATGGCAGCCTTATATCCTACGACCAGAAAAGTGTGCCCAGACAGAAGTGCGAACTAGTTGCAATCTCTCTCGGACATGCATACAATAGTATGGAAGACCTCGACCTTGATGAATGGAAAATGAAAGAGCGCCCGAAGTCGACACAGATAAAGTATGAATTTTACAACGTTCTCTGGATCGAATGGAAAGAGGGCTTCGCCTACAGGAAAGGCATTGGTCGAGTTTTGAAGGAAATTTGGGAATGCCAGAAGCTAAAGTCTATTGATTTGAAATTGGGTTAATTATGGGCGCCACGAGAATCGCACCCCAAGATACTGGAGAGGGAAGTCTCCAGGACATGGCTGGAAGCCCTCGCTAAGTCATGACGCGGGGCAGCCTATACTTGTATAATAAATAACTTTCTTGATTCAGTCAGCAAATGAAGGCAATATAATAGCTTCAAACTATGCAAGTCAGCTCTATAACCTTTTATCCTCAAACTAATAGATGTCACGAAAGCTCTCTGCTTCTTCAAAGCAGCGGCATATACTATCAGGCTACAATATAATGACAAATAAACAGCTAATCATAATTCGTCTAGTGCATTTTGACTCTGTAGCTTATCTAAAACTAAGAGAGTGCACAAAGAGGAAGCCGGAATTGAACCCTACTACAAATCACTATATCAAGTATCACATCACATCACATCACATCAAAATCCCCAATTCCAAATCTCGAATGTCGATGTCAATGTCAATCCCAATTTCAATTTCAATCGAAAAAATCTCTCGATATAAAAATCCTATCTATTTTGACACCTATCCACTGCGTCCATTTATTCATCATTCATCCATTCACCCGCTCACCCACTCACTTGCAGCCCGCTGACTTACTCACAGACAACCACACAAATCGGACGAACCCCCTCTCACTCTCAATCCCATTTCCATTCTCTCTCTCCCTCAATGACGGATGATTGCGCCTTCGCCCCTTCTAAGTTAACGGGGCAAAAAATCTAATCTTACAATAAATACAAGAGATACCAAATTCCCATTTTGGCATCTTTCCACTCCACTCCACCTCGCAAGTCTTTTCTCCGACTTTTCATCCCCGACCTCTGACTTATGCCCATCTTCTCATCCTTTCATTGCTATCATATCGTATCAGGTTTCCGCCATCAATTACAAACGTAGAGGAAAATGCCATTCATTATCTTTCTTCATGCGAAAAAACTTTGCAAATCAAAAGAGTCAAAGTTAATAAAAGAAAACCAGACCAGCAATTAACGCCAAACGACTCGATATGTTGAAAAGAGTACATGTTGTTTTTTGATAACCCCCAACCTTTCCCACCCCCATGATTGTATGCCGAAAGCACAGATGAATGACTCCCGTAATGATCAAATTGAGCCAATTTATTGTATAATCACAAACCCCGGCTCTCAAGAATGCCGAATGTTGAAAAAAGTGTATGATGTTAAGGAATGAATAGAAAGTAATTGAATTAGTTAAGAAATCCTTTACACGCCGGTGTACCACAGAGACATGGAATACGATCTGTACTACCAATCTCACGCTCGAATTTGTAATCGTAGGTGAGTTCCTCATCTAGAACGAGATGTTAGTATAATCATTTGAGAAAATTGGGTATGATTTAGACTTACTCTGTGCGATATCACGCAGCGCATAAATGACAATTCTCTTACTCTTCTCCACCGTGATGATCTTTGCAGTACAGTTGGGCATACAACTATGATTGATGAATCTTGCGATACCACCTTTCTTTGTTGCGTCAATGACTGTGTTTTCATCGATTCTGAACAGATAACTACTTCCAATACCACTCTTGAGATATCTGTTTTCCCGAAGATCTGCAACTTGTTGTCGAACCTTCTCACCGACATACTCGATGATCATATCATTCATCGCTATATTCTCCATAGCATATAGACCCCAATTGTGAATAGCAGAACGAGCGAACTTGACAGGCTTCTTACGTTTCTTAAGTTGATTGAAACGTAAGACATCAGTATCACCACCAAGAGTCTTCTTCTGATCATTGAGGTCGGCAACATAACGACGATTATTGACACGGGTGGCACGACCAGATGTACGAGCAAGCAACTTCTCTGCCGCAATCTTAGCTGCCTCTGCTGCTTCTGCAACAACATCTTTGCCGGCTCGTTTCGCTTGTGCTTCACGTTCTTCACGTGCCCTTTGAACTTTGATACGATGAGGAAGATAGAGAGACTTTTCGGAATTCAGAATCTTCTTCGTACCTTCAGTACGAGCACAGCCAGTCGAAGTTTCCACGTAGTATCCAGGTATAGTTGTTTCATCTTTGACAATACCCTTATATCCATTACGATTGAGTGACTTGATTTGACCTTGCCTCCATGCCCAGGTAGCAGGATCGCTAAGTTTGAAATCCGTCTTGAAGATTTTAAGTGCGGGTCCGGCGTCTTCATCATCCTTGAGGATATTTTGCAGCCCGTCAATATCAAGAATATTATCGAAGTCATCATCAACGGTGGGATAGGGTGCATCGCTAGAGATGCCCCACTTGACAGATGTTACCACAGGTGCTGTATCGACAATATTTTCCTCGAATTCAGACTCTTCATCCGCTTCTTCCGGAACAATCTCGTCTTCAGTAGTACCTAATTGTTGTCTTTTAAGGGCCTCCCTTTCTTCGAAAATTTGCTTCTTAGACTTCTTCCTCTTTGCCGATTTTGCAGCCTTCTTCCTAGCCGCCACAGCAGCCAGAGCAGCTTCTGTCTCGGATTCTGTCTTTTGGAATCCATCAAGCTCAGAAATACCTGCCTCAGTGGGAGTTTCTAAAAGGGGCTCAATCTTTGCCACAGGCACACCAAAGAGTTCCTCGTCGGTTTTCTTCTGTCGCTTTTTCGCAGCTTCCATATGCAGATCCAGTTTTCTTTTCTTCGTTGATACGGCAGGTTCAGAGAAATTGACTTCACTTGCAGACTCCCCATCTCGAGTGTCCAATGACTGGGACCTCTCCTTCACATTTCGGCTCATGGAATCCGTATCATCGTCAGAAGCTTCGTCGTCAGTACCCACACGGCTTCTCGGGCGTGACTCAACCTCTTCGGTGCCTCTTGTCCTGGAACGAGCTTCATTATCATCATCAGAATCTTCATCCTCCCTACCAATGAGGAAATGCATGGGTCGAACGTAAGCTTTCCTGGTGGGCCTGGCGAAGGGATCAGTAAATCCAACATTGCGATTCTTTTCCGCCTTGGCCCTTTTACGAATCCTAGGTAGAGCAGTAACATTAACCTTCCCTGCTGCTAGGGAATTGCGATCCTCAATTCGTGAGTTAGGTGTAGCAATAGTGTTATTGTTATCATGATCTTCCTCGTCATCGATGAAGGACGTCTTGGCGTTAGGGTCATGTATATTTAACTTGCGTCGTTTTGCCACATGATTCGTTGGATCCATGAAATTTCGGAGGCAAGGATTTGCTATCCGCTCCTTCACCTTGTCCATCAAATGTGTCATTAACTCTCGTTTGATGACTTCAATAGCTTCACGGGCAGGATCGAAGTTTTTTGCCCGTTCTCGCTTCTCGTCCTCAAGATCAGCCTCTTCCTCCTTCCTGATCTCCTCAATCTCCTTCCTCCTTTTCTGCTCAGTCAAGCGCGGGTCAGGACTACGAGTGCGACGATGATGACCTCTTTCAGATGCGCGATCGCGATGTTCATGTCGTCGACCTCCAGTGCCCCATAGGTATAACTTCATAATCATCTCGTAGGAGAACAGCGCAGTGCCATTGCAAGAATTGTAACACCTGTCTGCCTCAAATCTTCCCTCGTCACTGAGCGCGAAGACTACATAATAACCTGTTCTATCAACTCTAACGTCCTCCAGGAAATGGTTCTTAAGCCGCTTTTTTAAATGAAGGATTGTCGCTGGAATAACAGGAACATAATCTTTCGAAATAAAAATATAGGGCTCATCCTCGAGTTGTTGCGCAATTGGTTCATCCTCGATCAATGTCTGCTGGCGCGGTTTCGTAGGAATCGCAGCTTGTACTATGCTGCCTGGTCTAAACTGCGGTCTGCCAGAGAGGGCAGCAGGTCCTTTGGGGGCACTTGGCGGGGGTCCAGAGGACTTGACAACTTCAGGCTTAGGGGGAGGCGGTGGTTCCTTGGGCGGTAAAGGTAAAGGTTCGGGTTTTGACTTTTCCAAAGCATTCTCAAGCATACGAGTACTGCGCTTTCCCTGCGGATCAAATTGGACCTTGATTCTCGGTCCCAGCCCTACCACGCTGCTACCTCTCATGACGGCTTTCTTGGCAGCCTCTGCGGCTGTCAAAATTGTACCATCCTTTCTTTTAGTATCTCGATATCTAAATGTGCCGAAGCCCAAACAACTTCCTGTCTCTGGATGTAATTTATTACTGCTCTCTGCGATTTGTCCATAATGAGTGAAAACATTAGTGACCTTCATAAAATTTATTAATGGATCATATCCAGTGACAACAATTTCGGTTGGTGGGCCAGGTCCATAATGAGTCTTGGGGTTGTATTTGTACTTTGGTAGCATAAACGGTGAATGGTTGAGTCGCGATAATGCATTGTGGTAATCGGTATTGATATACGACAATCTGCTTCCCTTCGCTAACCGCGGATCCGCTGGGGGAGCGTCATCTTTCTGAAAAGCTATTAGCCAGACGTTCTCACACGCAAAAGATGACACCCCCCGCAGCAGATTGTATACGTACCAAACCAAACTCCTTGTAATGTGGGCGGCGATTATGTTTCTCTTTCGTCGAATGGATATGAGGATCGTGGAAGGGATCATATGTGCATTTCTTTCCCTTTACACCTCGTGCTGGGTCTCGAGCGAGGACTCGTGGCTCGGTGGAAGTATGCTCTGCCGGGGCAGAATTGGGTATGGCAACGACATGCCGAGATGTTGTATTATCAAGAGCGGCGCGGGTTGTAGCGGTGACAGGCAAATCAGCCTTGGCATTGCCAGGACTTGCAACACCATTGGGTGATGAGTCGGCATTTGTCAATGGTGTTAAATCGTTGATATTTCGAGAGCCAGCAGATGCTTGCATGCTGTTGGAAAGCTGATTGTTGACACTGAAAAGGGATGATCCAGAACTTGAATGTGAGCTCGCTGAGCCTACACCATTCAAAATATCGCCTTGTACAGATTCGTTATCTTCTGTCGTCAGGGTAGGAGGATCCGCAATTGGAATTGATATATCTTCTGAAAGACGTGGAATAGAAGCATTGTCAGTTAAGGCTTTCGCATTAATTTGGGTATCAGTGACAGAAAGGGTGGTAGGCGAATCTGCCTGCTGTGCCTTTGACTTTTCCCTCTCCTTTGCTTTGTCTTTCGCAGCTCGAGGAGCCGATGGAAAGAATTGTGCGAAACTCGCCCCAGATGCGCGAGACATCGTGTGACTGTATTAATCTACCTCTCCTTCCTTCTGCCAACCACCATCTCTTTGTAAAAGATCAATGTGCGACTGCATACATTAAAAGGCTGAATGGCAGATGGCCAATACGCGCAAGAAGCGGTTGGTAATGACGCGATTCAATTCCCTCGGAACAGATTTGACCAAGTATTGCCGATACTTATATGATGATAAAAGTATAGAATATCTCGTCGATATCGATGTGCGAATATTGGCAGATCAAAATTAAGTGTTGTGCGACAGATATGAGATCTATCTTTTGACGGTGGAGGTTGGTGATTTCGCGAATATGTATAGTTGAAGTTGATGGAATGGAGGATTTGATGAGTTGAGGTTTCGATACTATCAATTTCTCGCTTTCCCAATAGGTTAGATTCTAGAAAATAGCGGCGCTTGACTCAATTAGGAGATTACATAAGAAATCAAGGAGATGGCAGAGTTAACGTGAGGGATAACTTTGATATCTTGTGCTAAAAGTAGCCAACAACTTATACAAATTTATATAAAAATGTACTACTTTTTCAACGCCATATAATGATTTCCTATTATTCAATTCTATACTGTCCGTTACTTTGAATCTTACTATTAATATCTTTATGTTACTATTCATTCTGTTCAATGTGTTGGTGTTGACTGTACGGCTACTCTATTCGCCTGAAAGACACAACAATGAGTCCGTTTTCGGTACAAAAAGTACTTAAAGAGATGAGGGCTATGACTGAAACGTGGTACATAACTAGTATACTAGTAGTATTCAAGCAACGTACACAAACCATGATTATTCGGCTGAGATAGCCTGCTTCGAGATTCAAAAATCTGCAATGTCTAAAGATGTTGCAGAATTTCAAATAGCAAATATCTATCTACCTCCCAGATATTCCCAAGTATCCCTTTCTAAATAGTCTGCCTCCATGGCAATGGCCCTCGGAGAGCCAGCGGAGCGTCGGTCTTCTACTTAACTATCAATATCACGAAACATCTACTTTGTACAGGAGTCAAAGAGCCAGCGAAGTCTCATCCGATCACTTCCTAACAATTCCAACAGCCCCCAAACTCCAGAAAATCCTCATATCCTTCTAACACGTATGACATTCGAAGAGACATTTACATCTTGGTGGTGTTGTCAATCAAATAGATGACACAACACGAGCCCCTTATTACTCTTCGTTATATTTCTTTACCCCCTCGTTACACAATTGCACGTGCTTCTAGATCAGTGGAGGATTGTACTACACCCAGTTGTATATATGTACGATGAGCTACCGCCAATTTACATTGTACGTTAATCCTGGATTCAAAGCTACTATCAAGATCGAGAAATATTGTCAAATAAAAGTCATAGCATACCCAAGTACTCATAATATCATTAGTAGTATCATGTAATCTTCAAGCTCACTCGTTCATGCAATATCTTTCATCACATATCATCACACTTCAAATACAGAATATGGAATCAGCTCAAGATTTTGATAGGTAGATAGATATGCAGTGCCTATTCCACTGTACCATCACGCAGTTGTTGTTCCACGAACCTGCTGTTAGCCGACCGATGCCATGTAAGGTTTTTGAGGTGGAGGAAAACGATGGGAAACACATTTCATCATGTCATATTTATCGCCATGTCAAATCGAATCCCATTCCATGTGTGGAAATTGGCCATTCATAGTCACAATGACATGATAAGGCGCAAAGTGATTGAAGATTCATATACAAGTCATAATTACTACTATCTAACTTATAGCTTAAAGAATAAGTTCCCCAATGTGTCATATCATACAAATATGGTGATCACACCGCATCGGACCAAATAACATAAGAAAAAAATATTGTATACCATGCAACACCTAGGTAAAGGTATACAAGTTGTGGTATCTTGTCCATCCGTACTCCATTTTCACACCTTTCATAACACCATAGTCATCATGATACAACCAAAACCAAAATCGATCTTTTCGATACAAATGAAAAGAACCCTATTCTGTACCTCCAATTGTCAAAACGAAATCCTCTTCATCCTCATCGAATTTAATCAAACATTCTGGCAAACCACATTTCAAAGCTGGTTCCAAGTCCTCATCGTCAACCTCAAAGGCACTCAAGAAATCCAATTTCTTGTACTCTGGATTCGACATATTTTCTTTCTGGGCAAAACGGGCGGGAGTAATGGTACTGTCTGAGTCACGGGAAAGATTGCTAGTCGAGCGAGGTAAAGTATTTGTTCTCTTTAGTGTGAGAGGTGGAGCATCCTTGTTTTGAAGAACATTAGAAGCTGATCTACCTTTAGTATAACCAATGGTACTTCTAGATGTGGCCGTGGCAGCTGTGGCACGCATAGTGTTATTCGTGAGAGGAGCAAAAGTTGGTGTCTTTCTACCTCTCAAAAGTGATGAAGTTGGTCTTGGAATAGCTGTGGATGGTCTCTTGTAAGGCTCCATTGCAGATCTCGGGAGAGTTGATAACGCGGATGCTGCTCGACGAGATGCGATTGCTGAAGGACCTCTGGCTGAGATGGGAGCCTTTGGTTTCTGCTCTGTGGCAAGAGTAGCCTTGGTTTGCTTCGATGATGCTTTCCTTTTCAAAATTTTGAACGTTTCAGGGACATCGCCAACAGTCCAATCCTCTTCCATGGATGCCATTATTTGCGCATCCGTCTTCTTCGCACGCTCAACTGAAGACGTTTCTAAATCCCGCTCGAGTTTTGATCTTCCAGCTTTATCATTAGTGTTATAGAATTCGCCGAGCGCTCCTTTGGTAAGGTTTTCTGGCTTGAGCATATCGTAGTTGAGACAACCAGTAGGGAAGGTATCTGAATCATATGGTAGATCCTTGGATCTTGGTGGCATATATTCGACTTCCACATCATCTAGAGGATTCTCATCTCCATGTACATCGATCTTGATCTTCTCCGAAACCTTATGCTTGGGTCTGCGAGCACTCGTTTGTTTTGATACAGTCTTCTCGAGGTCCTTCTCAGGTGCGGGGCCAACGGGAGTTTGGAATACTTTGGTTTTCGCGTTCGTAGTTTTCATACCAAGAGGAGCTCGATTGCGAGGACCTAATGTGAATTAGTTGCTGATCCTACTATTATGCAATGGAAAATTCTCACCCACGGGTGTAACAAAAGCATTCTTATCAAAGGTCGCATCCTTTCCACCTAAGCCCTTGCTCTTTGTACCTAGTACAGATCCTTTCCCACCGAATCCTCCTGGCGCATTCTCGTCATTCAATGGAACCTTCAATGGTGTCTTTGGGAATTTGTTTCCTGGCGTCTTTGGTTGTAAACTTCTGGTGCCTTGATTGAGGGGTTTAGAGGCAGCGACTTGTTGATGGCCATGAATCAAATTCTCTTGATCCCTAGCTGCAAACATACTGACCAATTATCCTGTGCAATGATGGTTAATGTGATTTATCTTGAGAAAGTGTATTACATTAGAATGTACAATGAAGTGGTTGTGTTTGTCGACATATATGTAAATTTCGTTTTACAGAGTAAAGATTAAAGTTTCCGTGCTTGTCATTTATTTTGATTTGTTTCTACGGCAACTCTGTCATACCCAGAGCTCTTCCCATTTTTGATTATACAGCCCCGTGAGCCCCTTGCTCACAGACCAACCATTCACCCCTGTTTATGTTCGGTTGGCAATAATACTCTCTTTGGTCTCTCACCCTTTACCTACCATCTGCAACATCTCAAACAGTCGCAGCTTCTTCAACTTCTTTCATACCATCAACATCAACTCTAAGATATTCTTTGTGATATCAAATCCTTCTAAATTCAACCTCACCAAATCGTGTTAATCAACAAATAAACCTTCAAAATGGATCGCATTAAGGAAGTAAGTAAGGTCAACGAAACTAACCCCGCCATTTGTCCCTCCAGTCAACGAAATTCCCCTTTCCATCCGGATACGATCGCCGACTCTGCTTTCGAATGATTCCGACGGAAAGATGCTGATTTCCATCTTTATAGAAAATGAACACCCTCCGTATCGAGGCCGATGAAGCTACCGCAAAGGTTCAAGAGCTTCAAGAAAAGGTCAAGGTTCTTGAGCAAGAGAACCTCCAGAAGGAGCAAGAAATCACATCCCTCACACACAAGAACAACTTGTTGGAAACCGAAGTTGAGAAGTTAGAAAGCGGGATTAAGGAGGCCAAGGCTGTGGCAGAGGAAGGCAGTCAACACGGTACACAGAACGAGACTCTTCAACGAAGATTACAACTTTTGGAGGAGGAAGCTGAGGAAGCCGACAAGAACCTCCGCGAGACAAATGACAAGTAAGTGATTGAAATCTTGGAATTCCTACAAAAATAGGGGGTTACTTCATAAGTTTTGCAAATGTGCACATCTTGATATCCACAGTAATATAAGCTGACCTTCATGTGTCTTAGACTCCGTCAAACCGATGTTAAGGCCGGTCACTTCGAACGTAAGGTCCAGGCTCTCGAGCAAGATCGTGATCAATGGGAGGCAAAGTTCGAGGAGATGGCCAAGAAGTATGCTGCTGTGCAAAAGGACTTGGAGGACTTCCAAGCAGAGATTGGCAACATTTAAATTGGTTTTTATGTCACAGTCGACATTCTGTTCTAGAGCTTTTTAGGTGCATGGGTTGCGGAATAATTACAGTCAAGCCTCGTATGCGCTGGCGGTGGTACGCTGTTTTTACATGATTTGCTTCTCGATCGATATCGAAGTCACATACCAAATATTACTGCGGGTTCTGATTGTGAAGTTGTTAATAGATTCCATTTTAATTATTACCTCGTCGCGCATCTGCTGCTGCTCTACTCCCAGACTTTTGTTTTTGTCTCGTCATTTTCCTTTCCGCCTTGGTCTCATATGTAAACTTCTTCTTCCGTGGTTTCTTGGGCCAAACTTTCTTGACCTTCTCTTCTTCTTTTATGACCTTCCCCTTTGCCTCGTGTATACCATCATCACTATCCTCTTCATCCGCAGTTCTCTTGATTCCATCTTTCGATATTTCTATCCCTTCGACTGTGACCGTTGTGTATTTATCTTCATCGATATATTCCTCTTCGTGATCTACCAACTCTGGCGCTTCCTCCTCGGCTTCTTCTTCCTCTATCCCTCCCCACTCATCCCCGTCTCCGCCATCAAATCTCTCCTCCACATCCTCTAGTAGCGCATTCACGGCTTTAACATGCTCATTTAACTCTGCTCTCCTTTCCTCTCGTAACTAAACATCAACAGATTAACCAATGATCATTCCAAAAGCATCAAACAACAAACCTGTTTCCTCATAACAATTCTCTCTTCTCTAGCCTTCTTCTCTGCCTCCTCTTGAGCCTTCTTCGCTCTCTGAACCTTTCGTTTGTGAAATCCAGTTAAATAATCTTCGCGAGCACTTAAATCGAAATTGATTTCTTCAATCTTATGGTCAAACTTTCTCTTCTTTTTGTGCGCTGGAAGGACTGATCGCTTGGGACGAGGCTTGACTATGAATGAGGATTCCATGGTGATTGATTTGTGAGGGGAATGACTTGCGGCGCACTTGGAATTGGATGTCTTTTCGTGATGAATTTAAATATAATCCTGGGGAAGGAATAATTTGGGCAGTAAGATCTTACCGCTTTGGCTTAGTCAGTGGAGTATGAGAATGTTGTGAATTGGAATTGTGGTAGTAGGTATTTATTTGTCTTCCCTTGAGTAGAATATTATAATACTTTCATATAAAATGTGATTCTGTTAGAGGTTTAAATATCAGCTGAGATATTTGGATTCTGAAATGCAAAAAGACCTGAGAATTGAAGACATTCAACTGTACGTACATCATGAAATGGTGATAGATATCTGATTGCTTACATAATCGTACAGAGAGCTCAAGGTTGCACTTATGGAAGCTTAATGAAACAGCTTCATCAACAAGATCATCTCGCACGCATCACAACTTTCCAACCACACAGTCAAGATGCGGTATTCGATTGCTGGATCGCTATTATGCTGCGCCGCTGCAGTGCAAGCATTCAAAGATACATCACCTTTCCTTTTATTCTCATCGTCGGAGTGAGTTATACTTCCAACTACCCGCTCATCGCCATGTAGTTACTAACGTGAGAATGGCAGATTACCTTCTTCGATGCAAATTGAGAGTCAAGAATTAGATGCCACTTCATCAGTCCTTCAGAATGCCAAGAACTTCCTTTCGACTTGCCCCTCTGATGTCTACATCATTATCCAACAAGATGCTCTCGCCGCCTCTGATTTCTCGGCCCCAGGATCCGTTCCTCATATGAAAGCCGCTATTGCCGATTCGAGAGTTCGGGCTACTTATAGCGTTCTGGATGTCATGCACGAAGATGGAAATATGGCTGGCGAATTGGCAGAATATGTTGAGAAGACATGCGGCCAGAAAGTCGAACGACGTATTGTTGGTTATGAGTCCACTGATGGCACTGGAAACGGTGTCATTTTATCACAATTTGATGCATTGTCGACTGAGAAAGTGGCAAGGGCTGAGGAATTCAATGATATAGGTTTGTGCTCGTTCAAACTACGAGGAAGAATTCGCAACTAATACATATGTAGATTACATGCTCAACAGTGTTTACTACCAACATCTCCCCAGTGGTCCAGAATACACCGTCATTTTTACCACCACTCCTGTCGGCTCTGTCCTCGAACAACACATTTCCGAATTGCCAGTCTATAATGCGGAGTTTGACTCCACTTCCCATATTGATTTGAAGCGAGATTTCAGAATCAGAGCAGACAACTCAACCACCGAACCGGACCGTAGACCACTATTCGAGAAATATCAATACTTCACCCCTGGTATCTTCATGGGTTTGGTTGTTGGTATCCTCCTTCTTAGTATCTTGTATGTGGGGTTGAGCGCAGTATCCAGTCTCCAAGTTTCATATGGAGCATTTGATAAGGAGATGGGACCATCTGCGCAAAAGAAACAGCAGTAATTTTTGGGTGGAGGAATGAGAGAGAGGAAAGATTGATTGTGGAAAGGAAAGGGATGGATGGATTGGAATTGGAGTTTTTGCGAAGTAAAGCTAGTGTATGATTTTGTATGTATAAAGTACGCATGGGTATTCAATAAATGGTATGGGATTTCCAAACTTGCTTTCTCTGTCTTTCTCGTGATGAATGGTTTGTGGCGAAATGGAAATTCTCAATCTCTTCTTTTCTTTTCTAGTCTGAAGTATAATACAAGGTGATGTGAACGTCGACCAGTGTCAATCACACATGAGTGAAGCATCGCAGGACTTCTCTCCCTCGCAGTGTTCATGTCCTATATCTTGCTCCTGCATCTACTGTAGATATTCAGGTAGGCCTCCTTCTTTCTTGTGTGTTGCAATGCACTGGTTTTGATTGAGATGCTTGGTTTTTTTTGGGGGGGGG